>LOEQ01003188.1:90793-112031 GCA_001685075.1 Bramus lutescens | reverse complement strand
CTCAGCTGCTCAAGGAAAAAGCTGGGGACATCTCCTTAGACACCTGGGATCCCCCCTAGAGTCAAGACTCTTGCCAACCCTCCATTACACACCAAATGCAAGTCAAGGCGTTTTATAGTCATAAATGTTGATGGAAAAGGCTGTTTTTTCAGAGAACAAAGGTCATGTCCATCGTGCTAAGGAAATTGCCAGTTCTTTACTGTTGCTGCTTTTGTGACGTTCTATCCTGATTAGAATAGCACCAGCTGTTAGTATCTAGGCACACCTTGGCCCTGCCCCTGGGGAACCTGGCACCTCATCCCTCTGAGAATGGCAAGCAGCTCCCTAACTGTAGGCAGGTGCAAAGAAAGGTTCCTTAAAGAGACAAGCTCCGCCCATTCCCTCCTCTCTCCTTTCTGCCCCCCCTTCTCTCTTCCCCATTCCCTTCATCTCAATAAACGCCACACTCAAGCTCTGTCTGTATGGCGTATTTGTCTAACCTGCTGGAGTTTGGACCCGCGTAAAGGTCTTTCTCACCCGCCCGGTCCTCACCCACCATCCCACTCGGGCTGTTTTACAACACCAGTCTTTGGATTTGTACCCATTTTCCTTTATTTGAGTTAATTTAATTATGAAACAGAATGCCAGCTCTTTTGCCTTTTCCAAGACATTGGAGATGTCAGGTGTGAGACCGCTAAGAAGTCAACACCTCTGTACAAAGCAGAGGACACGCATCTGCTTTCTGCACCTACTTCCAGTCTGTCACATCTTCCTGTTCTTTCTTCCTAATCTTGGCTTGGAGGAGCACCCAATAGCCAACCGCAATCTGCAAGCTAAAGCTTTATTCCTTCCACTCCTCCAGAAAACACAGATCCTTCTCATCAGAGCCGAGTCACTGATGTTTATTGAAAGTAGACACCTACTACTGAAAATGGTTTGATAATGTACTAATGAATAGGCACTTATTTATAACACATTTGCACATTTTTACCAAGTCAATAATTTCATTATGAGTTGTATGCAGAATGGATAGTATTAAAGCACGAGGTAGAATCCAGGGACTAGAAGATTCTCAGAATGAACTTTCTGTGTCCCAGGATATTATCTGGTCCAACCTCAGGGACTTTGTTTTTAGGAGAAAAAGAGAACACTTCCTTATGTAAAAGAAATCCTCAGTTTTCTAAAATCTTAATCCATTTTACTTTGAGTCTATTTAAAACCCAGGGGGCTTAATTCATTTGCATCCTGCCAAAGTACAGGTTGAAAACATTATAAGAATAGACTTTAAAATAAAATCAGTTCTCTGAAGCTACGTAGAAAATAGAGTGTGACCAAAAACAAATTCCCCTTGACCGTAACATTTTCCTTCAGGATCATGATTTATTAACCATCTTTTCCTGGTGAAATAGTCTTTTAATTTGATATCTTACTTGAAATGCCAAGGCTACCTTTCAGGAAACAGCATACAGCTGAGGCATAGAGAGCAATGGCCTGGAACCCAAGGCACTTTCAAATTATTTTCTCAAATTTGCGTGTCATGCTTGTGCAGGGGACATGCGAATTTTCTTTGTGTCATTTCATCCTGTTTAGCGTATGTGCTGCCAATGTGAGCACACATTATTTTATAAGAACAATTTAAAAAATATCCTTCATCAGATCCCAAGATTCTTAACCTTGGGCTCACGAATTCTATAAGTGGTTATAGATAGCTTAACATATCACTGACCATGTTAAAAAAAATTTTATGTGAAACATTTTGTCCTTATTTCTGGCCATGACTAGTTATTTATGGGACAGGAATCATATTAGCCATTCTTCTAGGAAGAGTTTAATATAAAGAATTGTTAGCAGCTTGGCCCAGAGGAGGTTTTATTTGGTTTGTAAGTCACAGTCTATCATCAAGGGAAGCCAAGGCTGGGGCTCACTGCAGGAACAGGAGCTGTAGCAGAGACCATGGAGGAATACTGCTTACTGGCTTGCTCTCCATAGTTTGTCTCCATGGCTTTTTTGTATAACCCATGACAATCCATCCAGAGATGGCACTGTCCACTGTGGCCTGAGACCTTCCACCTTAATCATCAGTCAAGAAAATAGCCCATAGACATGCCCGCGGGCTAATCTGATGGAGACAGTTCCTCAGCTGAGCTTTCCTCTTCCCAGGTGATGCGTATCCACTTCCCCAAAACCAACCACCAGCACAAGGAGTGCGTGATGTGTGAATTAGAATATGAAGGTTGCTCGTTGATCCTGTTCTCAGTCCAAGAGGACTGCCTAGCTGAGGTCCCTACCACAGAAGCATTATACAGCCATCGCTCCTGTGGACTTGAAAAGATTAAAGTAATTAGTTACTCAAAAATTCTGTTTGAATTATTTTCAAGGTGGGAGAGCTAACAAAATTATGTATTTCCTACTGCTTAAAGCGAATAAGTTGAAATTATTTTCTATCTCTGAACCATTGTCTCTGCATAATGAATGAAAAGACATGGAGGCAAAGCAAACAAAACAAAGCAAGAGGAGGCAAGAAATGCTTGGATTTTTTTCCCCCATAACAATAAACAAATGATTAGTTTGAGGGCAGATAGTGTCCTGTTAGCCCTACCCAGTGTGATCAGCTGTAGCAAATCAATTTGACACTTTGAACCATCTAGACAGCTGATTTAAGAGTTGGGGCTTAGCTTCTTTGATGATTAAAGTCATCATGGCGGTTTTCCAGCTATGTAGATCACACAGGTACCACCTGAGACAATTTCAAGTTGCACTGGTGCGGTAATACACTCAGATGTCTACCCAAATAATCCCTTTCCTTCTGTGCATGGCACATCCACCCACCCTCGGGAATGGCCAAAGCCAATGTAACTAAAGTCGAATTTCGACAAGTCCAGGAAAGACTTGTCTTTCTCTCTCTTTCTGCTTTCATTGACCAACAATTTCTCAGGCCCGAACCTCAAGTTGCTCTTGACTTGAATCCTCGTTTTGTTCACATTGCACGTCCACTCCGCCATGTCTTAGTCCCATTCCCTGCTGCTTTGATAAAATACCCTGACAAACACAATTCAGGGGAGAAAGGAATTGTCTGGATAATCATTGCTACTTACAGTCTAATGCTGCAGGGCTGTCAAGGTAGCAGGAACTTGGAGTCATAGCAGTCGAGGGCAGAGGGTGAAGAACTGCATGCATAGTTGCCTAGCTCATCTCCTTTCTTACACAGTCCGGGACCCAAACCTAGGGAATGGTGCCATTCACCCATTCACCTGGGTCTTCCCACATAAATTAATATAGCCAAGTGTGGTGGTCTGAATGAGAATGGCCCTCACAGAGTCCTAGATTTGCATTCTTAGTTTCAATTGGTGAACTATTACAAAGATTAGGAGCTGTGGCCTTCTTAAAGTAGGAAATGTGTCCTGGGGGATGAATTTTAAGGTTTCAAAAGCCCACACCAGGCCCCGTCTCCCTCTTTGCCTATTGCCTGTGGATCAGGAAGTAAGGTTCTCAGCGCTCTGCTTCCCATTGTGATGATAATGGACTAACCCTCTGGAATTTTGACCAAGCCTCTGGTGAAACGATTGATTTCTTTTATAGGAGTTGCCTTGGTCATGGTATCTCTTCACAGTAATAGAACAGTGACTAGGGTATCCAGATAGTACCCCATAGATATGCCACACAGGCCAACCTTAGCTAGACAGTCCCATTCAGATAGTACCCTATAGACATGCCACACAGGCCAACCCTTAGCTAGACAGTTCCATCCAGATAGTATCTTATAGACATGCCCACAGACCAACTTTAGCTAGACAGTCCCATCCAGATAGATAGTACCCCATAGACATGCCACACAGGCCAACCTTAGCTAGACAGTCCCATCCAGATAAATAGTACTCTAAGACATGCCACACAGGCCAACCTTAGTTAGAACATCCCATACTGACACTTATTTCCTAGGTGATTCTAGATTGTGTTCAGATTGTGTGTGTGACTCTTAAAACTCACTATTGCACTCCAGTCAGAGTCACAACATACAGCTTTTTTGTATTCTGAACTGCTCCAAAGCTTCTCTCACCTTCCTGAGCTACAACAGTCCCATAACTGGCTGTTATCTGCCATTCAGACCTTCAGATCTTCTCCACAAAGCAGTCATAGACATAGTTGAAAGCATAAACGATGCCATCTTTCTCTCTCTTTTTAAAAATCTGTTTTTATTGAGCTATACACTTTTTCTCTGCTCCCCTCCCTTTCTCTACCTCCATCCCTTCAACCTTCTCCTATGGTCCCCATGCTCCCAATTTTCTCAGGAGATCTTGTCCTTTTCTATGTCCCATGTAGATTAGACCCATGTATGTCTCTCTTAGGGTCCTCATTGTTGTCTAGGCTCTCTGAGATTATGAATTGTAGGCTGATTTTCTTTGCTTTATGTCTAAAAGCTACTTATGAGTGAATGAATACATGTGATATTTGTATTTCTGGGTCTGGATTACCACTCAATATAATGTTTTCTAGATCCATCTATATGCCTGCATATTTCAAGATGTCATTTTTTCTGCTATGTAGTACTCCATTGTGTAAATGTATCACATTTTCCTTATCTGTCCCTTGATTGAGGGGTATTTAGGTTGTTTCCAGGTTCTGGCTATGACAAACAATGCTGCTANACCAGCTTGCACTCCCACCAGCAATACAGAAGTGTTCCCTTTTCCCCACAACCTCTCCAGCATAAGTTGTCATCAATGTTTTTGATCTTGGCTGTTCTTACAGGTGCAAGATGGAATCTCAGAGTTGCTTTGAATTTCATTTCTCTGATGGCTAAGGATGTTGAGCATTTGCTTAAGTAGTCTTTCAGCCATTTTGGATTCCTCTGTTGAGAGTTCTCTGTTTAGGTCTGTTTTTATTGGATTATTTATTCTTTTGATGACCAATTTCTTGAATTCTTTGTATATTTTGGAGATCAAACCTCTGTCTAATGTGGGTATCTTTTCCCATTCTGTAGGCTGTCGTTTTGTCTTGTTTTACAGAAGCTTTTCAGTTTCAGGATGTCTTTCAGTGTCTGTGCTACCGGGGTTGTATTTAGGAAAATGGTCTCCTGTGCCAATGGATTCAAGTGTACTTCCCACTTTCTCTTCTATGAGGTTCAGTGTGCCATGCCATATCTCTTACACAATCAAAATGTGCAATAAATATTCAATACAGTTAAAATGACACTTGGGTGATTACATAATCTTTAATTATATCTTATGTGATTAAAATGTATAATTTTATGACATAAAAAGCAATTCGTTTTTATATTTTTGCTTTTATATGAAATGCAATATTTTAAAAACAAATTAAAGACACAGGATTGAGTTGAATTAACTAGTAGCTTTAGCCAGCTGGCTTAAACTTTCTGCCCACTAATACAAAAGTGAAACTGAAAATTACCTGGTTTACTTTCATCTTAGAATTTTCAAGAAGATCAAATAAATACTTATTTGAAAGTGTTTGTGAAGGGCAAAGCACTTAGCGAATCATAGTTAAAAATAACAGAATTACACAAGAGACAAATGATGAATAATAAAATCTGCAGATGGAGGGATGAATAGCCTTGAAACACTTACTGAAGTAATGTAAAGGCCCAGTTTGTCATGTGCTATAACAGATAAATACCTATGTGGATAGAAGATGATGACTAGATTAGGGGATGTCAGAACAGAAATTAAAGAGAGAGATGTAGTGTTGGAGCAGCATTGCTAACCAGTGGAAACAGCTATGCATTGCTTAGAGAAAAGAAAGTTACCTGTTTAAGTGGACAGGCTTTCTCACATACCACGGGCAGTTGGGAGAACAGGTTGGAATGGGTAGTAACAGCACCCATAGGTGTTGAGTTGAGAAAGTTGTACTTGGCAGTACTTTTGAGAAAGCCACAGATGGACAACCTAGAGCAGTGATTCTCAACCTATTGTTTTTATTTAAGTTATTCTATTACTAATAAAGACTTGGGAGTCAGATATTGGGGTGAAAACTGCATAGATCAAAGAAGCAGCAGAGGGGTTACCAGCTGACCTTTTTGCCACACTTTGTAGACCCCCCCAAAACAGAAATCCAAAAACCCTGCAAATTTCCAAGTCCTTATTCCTTCCTGCGCCTCTCTATCTACATCCTGGGTCCTCCATATATTCTGTGACCGATTCTTGTCAACCAGTTGTTGGCTCCATCTCCTCATTCAAGGTTAACTTTATTGACACAGTCTTAGGGTGTCGTAGTGTGATCAATTATCCCTCTACATCAACCTTCCTTTTGCTGCGACCCTTTAGTACAGTTCCTCGTGTTCTGGTGACCCCCAACTGTAACATTACTTTTGTTGCCACTTTATAACTGTGATTTTGCTACTGTTATGAATCACACTGTAAATATCTGTATTTTCTGACAGTCTTCTGGGTGTCATGACCCACAGGTTGAGAACTACTTCTCTAAAAGATGACAGGGGACTCTTTCATCAAGAGGAACTAGACTTTTGTTTTTCCACTCCCGGAAGTGCCACAGAGAGTAGAGACAAGGCCTCCATGGAAAAATTGTCTTCCCAGTGGAAAAATTTAGAAATGGAGCCTCAGGAGGATGAATAAAAGTTAATGATCTTATCCAGTTTAAAGAAGTCCATTGAGTGCCAGGCACATTGTCAGATCCATTATATATTATTGCGCTTGATCCTCAGAACATGATTTTAGGTGACATGTTAGCCATCCTTCACTACTATAATAAAAGCCTAAGCCATTCAACTTATAAAGAGAAAATGCTATTTGGCACACAGATTTGGATGTTCAAGTTGGCACTTGGTTTCCCTGTTGCTCTGGGGTTTCATGGCAAGGTGAACAACAGAGGAGCAACAGAGGAGGTAGCATCAAGGTCCCACCATCCTTTTAAGAAATGTCTACAGTGATCTAAAGTCCTCCCCATTGGACCCTTCTCTTACACCCCAGTCATGTGTCCCTGGACACCAGGCTGCAACAGGGACTCGTGGGGAGTTAAGTTCCAAACTGCAGGAGCTGGTATCAATGCCATGGACAGGAGTCAGAGCCCATTCAAGAGCTCTTAACTGGTAAGGGACTAATCTGGGACTAAAATTCCAACTCGTTGGCCTCTTTGCACTATATACTGTTCCATGTCAATGAGTTGCTATCTACTACATATTTTGCATTTGCTTATATTAAAGATTGTCATAGAAATACACATGGACGTACTTATGGATGTTGATAGAGCCTTTGATGACAGGGTCTGAGGGTATCAGAAGCAGCAAATCCCAGGGCTGTGTGAAGCTACATTTTTTTTTTTAAACAAAGGAGGAAAATTAGATTCACAGCTGGGCCTATCTGATCATCACAATTTCTTTCCAGTCTGATTTTTTTCTTGGTGAAGAAACATTTTGCTACTTTGAATACCACCTTTATAATATCCCAAAGAACCTTCCTGTATGACTGACTGCACACTAATTTAGAAAAATCAAGGTTTTTCTGATGGTTCTGTTGAGGTCTGGACAAATGGCAAAGCTGCCTATAATTCACGCCCTGCTTCAGGAAGTCAGTGGCAATATTTGACAAGGACACGACTTCATTAACATTTTTCTTTGCTTCAAGTCACAAAACAGAACACGTAACTTCAATGAGCTCTTTCTTTTTACTTTAAACTTTTTTATTGATTTTATTGAGCTCTACATTTTTCTCTGCTCCCCTCCCTGCCTCTCCCCTCCCCTTCAACCCTCTCCCAAGGTCCCCACGCTCCCACTCTACTGAGATCTTGTCTTTTTCTGCTTCCCATGCAGATTAGATCCATTCAATGAGCTCTTTTGTGTCATGGGTTGCTTCTTCTAAAATACTTCAGGACAGGACATGTGATGGGGAAAAATCTCAGATTTAGTCAAATCCTGGCTTTTTAAATTCCACTTTTCTTTTTAGATAGACTCACATTTCCTAAAGCATTGTGGATGCATAATAAACTTTCCTTTGAGTTTTGTTGGCTGCATGTTTTTATTGGAGAAAATCTTTTGCTACTGAAAGAATTGTGACTTTTGCTTTCAATTTATGCTTAGTTATGGAAATAAAATCCAAGCATATAGAAACTTGAAACATTATATAGTTAGACTTTGTCATATAAAACAAATTGACAAAATTCATATGCCCACATGACAATTATGTTCTCTAATCTTATTTTAAAGGGAAAATACTTTATATATCTTAGCACAGAAGCAATTATATACATATATATTGCTATGTATATACAAGAAGTGCATACTCTGTACTGTAACTAAAATAAGTTAATTAATAATGGAATATTCATCATATTTCAAACTATGCACAAAACCTTAAAGGAAAGTTAGCATTTGTTTCATGTGGCTCCTGGTGTTACTTTCATGTACCTCATGCCACAGTTCAGGAGATGACATTTTAGAGGATGCTCAAGCGTTGTTTAGGTATGGCCTAAGGATGATCAGTTGGATGATCTATGAGATTTACATTTTCTATTGTGAGTGTTAATTCTATGGACCAGTTACGTGAGCTAATTGCATCACATCTTTGAAATCAAGATGATGGACACCCTACTGTCTTTGAGAACAAACACACCTTCTCTTTTAGAAAAACTTGGTGGATTTTGGAGTGCTCATCTTGCATGGTTTATGTTAGAAATTGTTTATTGCAGTTTCTTAGCATTTTAGGAATGTTTTATACTCTGAAGAGCACCATGTGTTGTATGTACATGTGTTGTATGTCATAGGGCCATAGTGTTATATGTCACAGGGCTGTACATGTGTTGTATGTCATAGGACTGTACATGTGATATATGTCACAGGGCTGTATATGCGTTGTATGTCATAGGACTTTAAATGTGTTATATGTCATAGGGCTGTATATCTGTTGTATATCATAGGGCTGTATATGTGTTGTATGTCACAGGGCTGTACATGTGTTGTATGTCATAGGACTGTACATGTGTTATATGTCACAGGGCTGTACATGTGTTGTATGTCACAGGGCTATACATGTGTTGTAGGTCATGGGGCTGTGTTTTGGCAGTTTAGTTTCTGTTTACAAAATGCTTCAAATTTGAGGGACTTAAGTCACATAGACCTTTTCTGTGGATTTGTTCCTATGTGCTGTTGGTTGGGATTATCCCATGAAGCCGTGTACAACTGGGAGCTTTGCTGAGGGACATGGTTCTTCACACTGCGTCTTTCTTCAGCAGCTTATCCAGTATTTTCTTAGAGAAGGCAGCCAGGCCCTTAGGAGTCCTCAGAAGCAGCTAATACATCTACTGATATCAAGTTTGTGAATATTCTATGAACCAAAGTACATCAGACAGACAAACACACAAGAAGAGCATTCCATGGGTGTGAATATTGGGGAAGTGTAGTTTGTAGGGGCTTCTGATGTGTTTCCCACACCTCTGACCTTTATGGTCTTTATTACTATCAGGTGACATGATGACATAGCTCAAGTGGACAACGGACTCAAGTGGAAGTACCGCATGGGACTTCTGGGTAGGTGCGGCAGCTCTATTTGTACCTAAAGAGTTATCGCCGCATTTACTATAAACCAGCACTTTACTCCCTCACACAGTTTATGAGAGGTAGGACTGGGGAGCAGCTAAACTGGGAAATTTGGGGGTGGAGGCTCTCATGAGACTTCAGTTAGGGCACTAGTAAGTACCCATGATATGCAAGTTCACCAGCATTGGATCATGTATGAAGGCTCACTTCCTTGGCTGTTTGACGGAAGTCCCGTGTGCAGAGGAAGCCTTAGTTCTTTGCCGTGTAGACCTGTTCATAGGACTTCTCCAGAGACTCGAGGCTCGCTCGTGCCACTGCAGATAGCTTCTGTCAGATCGCATGGGGAGGGGGGCTGGGGCGGGAGGAGAGAGCGAGATGTCCTTTCGGACCAAGCCTTTGAGGTTACATAAAATGCCTTCTCTGGACATTTTGGTAACACAGAGTGACACCAGGGTTGGAACGGAACTGCACAGGGTGTAAGTGATACAAGGACCTGCCGGGCTCATCTTGGAGCTGCCTACCGCAGTGACTCTAATAAAGGCATATTTCTTCTAATTTTGAGCATCAGATATCTTTAATGCTTTAATCTTTAAGCAGTTGTGTGCATCAAGGCTTACAAATAAAATTCTATCTAGAAGGGTATCTGCAATGTAGCTAGACTCAAGTTTGTTTATTCTGTAGTCTCATTAGGAAGAGGGAAAAAGTCATTTATTCAAAGTAGAAACATTTATGACAATATTTACTGAGAATTCTCTTCCCTAACCTGCTACGAGGGTTGTTGGATTGTTTGAAAACACTTCAGAGAACATGGCCCGAAACAGAAACACTGCTGTCTTATTCATATTCACTGTGGAAATAATTACAGATCATTGTTAGCACACGTGTCTTTTTATAAACAGACTATAAATGGGAGAGGACGAGGTGCACGTGGTATGAGAGTGGGTTCCCCTGCTGACCAACTCTGTGGCTGCTTTCCTGCTGTACCCATGCTGCAGCCCGTCTTTAATATGCCCAGTATGCATGTAATTACCAAAGAGAAAGCTACACCCCATGTAAATGTTTGGACCGTTGTAAACTTGGAACAGTTAATCTGAGTATAAACAGCATTAGCTGTCGGTCAGAGATGTAAGAGCTCTGATCCCAGTTTGTCCTTCTGTCTGTGTGTCTTTCTGTGTCATAAAAGGCAGCTCTCCAAGCTGAATTTGATGTTTAATGTACAGGGTGCTATTGTGTATAAAAGGCATAAGGCTCAGAGTAAGTTTGATAATTGTAATTATTAATAGTAAGAGTCTTTGGTTTTTTATAAGTATTAGTAGCTTTGGTGAATGACTAGAATGTTTCCTAAGAAGACCTCTTTAAGACATGTGAGTGTGTGTGTGTGTGTGTGTATGTGTGTATGTGTGTTTGTGTGTGCATTTACATGTGTATCTAAGGCCCAGGGTATTAGATGTATTAGAATTAAGAAAGCGTATTTACTCCTCGAATGTCTTTTATAAGGAAAATTCCTTTTAGTATACTGAGTTGTATTAATATAGGCAAGTAACTAGAAACCATTTCTCTGTTTACACAGCCTGTCAATTATTTATACAACATTTTGAAAAAGATCCATTATGTTTTGAGCATTTAAAATTCAAGTACTGCTGTATGTCAGTTTTCTATCTTTGGGGTTTTGATCCTTTGAATAAAGAGAGAGGCATGGACAAACAGCCAAGCCCAAGTGACAGTTGCTAAATTTGCAATGTAACTATTACCACCTGATTGTGCTGAGGAAGAAGTGTGGGATCCATTCAGAAAGTCTGAAGGGGTTGGTGCTTTATCTGTATCTTGAGACAGGAATGAATCCTTGGGTGACAAGGGAAAGGCCCGGGAGTGTTATGGGAAGTCAGGATGCTCTGGGCAAAGACAGAAGAGAGAAAGGAATGAAAATCCTTGATCCATTCTGAGAAACCTTGACAGCTAGCTTGGCAAGACAGGGCATTGGTGGTGGGCAGCAGCCAGGGCAAGGCTGGCAAAGCAAGCTGGACAGATCTTGAAGATGGTCATGTGCTGTAGATGAGGATGAA
Organism: Bramus lutescens; assembly: GCA_001685075.1. NCBI lineage: Eukaryota > Metazoa > Chordata > Mammalia > Rodentia > Cricetidae > Bramus > Bramus lutescens. Next base: position 100,484 of record LOEQ01003188.1, on the reverse strand, counting down.
TGTGGGTTTCCCCCGAGGATTAGAAGATTTTTTTTTTAAGAGAGAAGAGACAAGGTTGGTAGTCACACTCTGGCAACAGTGTGGGACCTAGACTGGAAGGGAGGATGAGAAGGGGACAGGAGGGAGCTGGCGGAAGATGTGGCACACTCTAGAGAGGCGAGGCAGAGGCTGAGCTGAGACCCTTCTGGAGGACACAAAGAGATCTTTCTGATTTGTGAGGATAACCCACATGGTAAGCATTTGGAGGCATTATTAAGGCCCAGGGAAGGCCTCTGAAGGAAGGAAGGGTTTTCTTTGGCTCACAGCTCCAGGGTACAGCCCATCACGGAGGTCAGGTCATGGAAGCAGAAGCTTGAAGCATCTGATGATCTATGCATTCATAGTCAGGAAGCCATTGGAAATAAGTGCTATTGCTCATTCTGCTTTCTCCTTTTTATATAGACCAGGGTGCAAGTCTAGGGAATGGTCCTACCGTCTCTTGGGGTGTGACTTCCCAACACAGCTAACCCAATCCAATCAAGAAAATTCTGCACTGGAGCCTGACCTAACCTAAGGAATTCCTCATACACTTGTCTCCCAGGCGAGTCCAGATCCTATCACATTTACAATCAGCGTCAGACATTACAGAGGCTCTGCCCCTGCGTCTGGAGACTTTTAGGCCATCTCCATCAGCAGGCAGCAGTGTGCAGACAGCCCTGAACCCTGCTCTGAATGGATCAGGCTCTAGACAGAACTCCAAAACCAGGCAAGTCTGCCTGGGACATCTTACTGCACCTTCTGACCCTAAAGACAGATGCTTGGCGGCTGCTGCTTTTGTCTGACACATCTACCATTTTAGTCTGACCTGCTGCTGCTTTTTGTGTTTATTTTTAATGCCTGACACACCGGACAGTGCCCAGCTGATGAATACTTAATCCTATTTCATGCATTTATCATCATATTCCTATAGTTTTAAAGGGTTCATACTTGTCTTCTGTTTCAAATTCTTTCCCCATTGGTTATATTTCATCAAAATTCCCCTCAATATCCACCTCCTCCAGAAAGGAAGTCTGCCTGGATTTCCTGTCATTTTCAGATAGCTTCTTCATAAGCGGAGAGCAAGAAGAATTTCATATCATCCCACGTTAGTATTTATACATTGTATACATTATAACTTTATTATTTTATATAAATAAAATTTATCTGTTGACTACTTACAATATAACTGCAAATAATTAACATGTGGGAATTAGTTGTAGTTTACTATAATTATTCTCATACTTCTTTCTTCAACAATGTATTTTTAAAATCATTTTCCATGTTATAAATTTGTAGCTCTACTATCCTTTATAAATACACATACTATTTTAAAAATTATATGTATTCATTATATTTAGGGATTTTTGAGTCACACTTATTTTCTTATTCTTTTTTTTTTTCTAAGCAGGATCTTACTACGTGCATTATTTAGGCTTGCTTCAGATCGATGGGCTTAAGCAATCTTCCAGTTTCAGCCTCCGGAGTAACTGAGACTGCAGGCATGTAACGCTAGCCTGGGATTTGTTCTTTTAATCTGGAAATGTACTTCTCTGTCTTTTCCTTGCTAGCAAGGGCTCTTAGGTTGGGAGGCAATGATCCGTGGACTGCCTGTGTCTAGAGCACAGAGCACAGAGACACTGACAGTCTTTGCTGAACTGTTTTTGTAACAACATGTTTACACAAATAGGCCTGGGAGGTAGTCTCTCACTGTAGCAAAGGGCAGGCAAGGTTACCATCCCATAGAATAAGGGAACTGCCCTCCTCCAGAGCAGGTGTTTAGCAATGTTGATCCAAGTCTATTTTAAAAGATGTTTAAGCCCTTCCAGAGTTAGAAGGCCTTGCCTGTGACCCAAACCTCGTGGGATTTAGGAATGAGTTGAACTTTGTAACCATGAAGCTCATGTTTTGCCACACTGTAACAGAACCCACTGTTTCCAATTTGGTAAATGTTGCTTTCTGACAAGCATTCTTGAAGTCATGGCAGTCTCACTCCTCAGCTTCAATGTGGTGTCAGGTCTTAAACTCTGTACCTTTCCGTGGTTACTGCTGTTGTTTTTAAAAGGTAATATTTACTAAGTTTTATTGGAAAATCTTTTGGGAATATATAAAACCTTTTTACTTTCTATTGTTGTATATATATATGGTGTACAGAGGGGGTGTGAGTGTGTGCCACAGCATGTACCTATGGAGGGCAGAGGCCTTTTCAGGAGTTAGTTCTCACCTTCCACTGTAGGTTCTCCAGACTGAACTCAAGCCATCAGACTTGCTGCTGAACCATCTTTGGAGGCCGTCCGGTCTAAATCTTCCTTGCACGATTTTTTCTTAGTGCTTGCATAATCCTGAGTAGAACAGGATTCCCCAAATTTACAGACGCCATGTACTAACTTCAAATGAATAAACTGCTAAGGTTACATTACCAGGAAGTAGTGGAGTTGGTGGGTGGTCAAACCCAAGTGCGGATATTTCAAACTGTTGCCTTGCATCTCATTGCATTACCACAATGTAGAAATCTTTCTATATATATATATATACTATGATAGCTGGATCAATTCCCTAATGAAAATGAGCACATTCTCCAGTTTGTTTGGGAATAGGAGGTCTTTTGGAGTAAGAAAGCCTTCCTTACCCTCCACAAATATGGGCACAGGAAAGCATGTTTTGTGTGCACACCCAGCCTAGCAGAGGGGGGCAGAATGTCTGCACCAGACAGTCCCTACTCTCATGGGCTGTGTAGTCTTGTTCGGGAGGTGAGATTTATCCATTGGGAACAATTAGGTACGATAGCAATTAAGTTCTACATTGAATGGCTCAAGCAGCAAGTAGAATAAATTGCTAGTTGTGGGAGGCACATTGGCAAGACTTGTATTTACTGTAAGAGAGTAGTGGGCAAGGCAGGGCTTCAGCAGAGCCCAGAGAAAGGGAAAGTGATGTTAGAAACTCTAAGGATAAATTCTAGGAGAATGTAATATTTTTGCTTTTTGTCTCCAGAAACAAAAGAACATGCTCTTCCTCTGTTTTTCTCCAGGTAGAAATAGAGTTTTGCATCTTAAAAAAATTCACACCACACACACACACCCAAACACACACGCAAATACACACACAGGCACGCATACACACCCCACAGCACAAGGAAACAAAACCCCACCACGATAGCTTCTCATTTGCACTTGACTCAAACCTGCGCACCTTCATCCCGGTGCTGATGCTGCTTCAGGCTCCTGGCATCCCTGACTTGATGGGATCCCTGCAGAGCAGTCTACTTCAGCCTTTTTTAGACCACTTGAAAGTTTTTCGATTTATTCAGCAGAATATATCAGCCTGTCAACTCTGGAGAGCTGATGTCTGCAGAAGATATATCTTTCCTCTGCAGGTGGCACTGGCTGCCAATTTTTCTTGGGCGTGAGCTCTTGTTCGGGAGCAGCCCTCTGTGGTTTGAACACCAGTCACATTAGAGTTGATCTCCCTTCCCATCTCCTGCTCTATCTGAGTAATGGCTAACCTGCTGTGTATGAGCGGAGAGAGATGCCTATTGTGTTATTTCTTTGCTTTGCGATTAGCAAATTACTTTTTGCTTAAACTGGGTCAGCCCATTGCTTTTTTTCCTTTTTTCTTCTTGCCTCAGCAATTTATCTGCCCCTATCATTTCCTGGATGTTGATATCAATGTCACTTTGCTTCAGATGGTGTGTCCCATGAGTCCTTGGAGTCCCTGCTATCTGTCTTTCCTTTGATTATCTGCCGTCCACTGCACAGAATGGCTTCCGGCTTCTCCTGCTGTCTGCCCTCATCAGGCGAGCAATCCAGCTCAGCTGAAGGCCTTCCTTGCTGGGCTTCAGGGAGCAGGAAGAACAGTTTCCTCCGGGGTTGCCCAAGCCCTCTGGAAGGCTCACCGTTTACTCCTGGTAATGTAGGACAGAGCCTAAAGGCAAAATACAACCACTGCTGTCGGTTTTATTCAGCGGACTCTAGTGACAATGACTTCAAAAGTAGTCACCAGAGGGAAGATCTCTGCTGTGTTTAGGCTTCTTTTTCTCTTCCTTTTCTCCACTCTTTTGAAGGTGAATTTCTTGTTTATTTCCCCTGTTTCAGTATGTTACCAGGGAATAATTTGTTCAACTTCAATCACTTGAATTGTAATTCCAGAAGGATTCCTTTTTCTTCTTATAAAACATTTTATTTTTATTTTTAACTTATGTGTCTGTGTGTGTCTATGACAGGTGTCGATGGGTACAGAGAGGCCAGAAGAGTATGTCAGGTCCCCTAGAGCTTGGGTTACAGGCAGTTGTGAGCTGTCTATCTTGGATGCTACAAACTGAATTTACATCTTCTAGAAGAAAAGTAACATGCTTCTAATCGCCAAGCAATCTCTCTTATTCCTCAAACTGATTGTTGAAGTATACTAAATTCTAGTAATGGAGAGGTTATAAGAATCACTGAGTTTGAGGGAGGACCCTTGGGCATCGAAGACAGATGGGTTCTCGTGTTATTTATAGGTGTTTTGTAAAATAGGCAGCTAGAAAATCTGGCTTCTGGGCTCCCAGTCTGATTCTTAACAAATAACAGTATTAACGAGGGTTGTATACTATTAATAAAACAGCTTAGGAAAGGACTGGAGAATTATGGTAGCTAATGGTCTGAAGAGCATTTACCATAAACCTGATTTTATGACACATTTTGGAAGAGTGCTGTGAGCATAAATATTCACTCTCAGATGACACATTGCTCATAAAGTCTGTTCCCAGGAAAGTCTTTGGATTACCTTCTAAAATTACAGAAGACAAGAAAGGATAGCTTTCATGGAGAGGGCAGTTTCTGTGGGCTTTTGATATCTTTGAAATAGGAACCTCAATCAAATTATTTCTACTAAAGGTTTACCCTTAGGAAAACTCATACTAAAATGTGAAGGTCAACTCACTAAGAGTACTTAAACTCTATGAAATAATGAGCCATTCAATCAGTTGGTAAATGCCATGTTTCTGGATTTAATTTTCTACTAGAATCAGAGTACTCAGTCTTTCGGTACCATCATGTTTAACTTAAACATGCCAGGGTTTCTCTTTTTCTTTTTTGTTCACGAACATTAGCTGACTCTTCCCCAGAGATGCCGTTATTGGTAAAATCTCCTTTATCCACTTCAAGCACAGTGAACAGGTCATCATTTCAAACAGAACTAGTAAAACTACCACAGAAATATGTTCCTCCCAACAATTTCATAGGGAATGTTCAATTTTAATTTTAATTTTTGACTGTCAGGAATCAGCTCGTGGAATGATAGTTATGGAGTTTTACCCCTCAAACAGTCTGATTTCCATAGTTCTCAAGAGCAAGTCCTATAAGTTTGAACTAGGTAATGAAATATTATGGTGATTTTTTAAGATAGCGGAGACATTTAAAAATTTTAACGTTCCTCAAACTCAGATCTTCAGAATGGGACTTTATTAATGTTATTATTGTTTGTTTTATGTGTGTGCATAAAACTTAAGGCACACACACAATAACAAATGCAAAAACAAGAAAATATATTCAATGATATATGTACATTAAGGTGGGTTTCTTGATATTTCATATAATATCTTTTTTATCAGTTTTTAGGTCAGAACTTTATAAATTACATTTTTTCATGAGTCTCTTGGTACAATATTTTGGCATTTATTCCCTGAATACTTTTATGCCTATTTATTCATGTGTTAAGTACAGCTATTAATATACTAATATGCTATATATAAAACATATAAAGTAACCTAAAATAAATAAGTAATAAAATTTAAATGTCATCTTGCATCAATAAAAATTTAAAAAGTTAAAGAAAAAGGTAACTACTAATCATAGATAATGTAAATTCAGGGGCTGGAGACGTGTCTCAATGGTTTATTGCTATTATAGAGAACCTTGGTTTGGTTCCTGGCACATACATAGCAGCTTGTGGCTACCCATAACTCCAGTTCCTGAGCATCTGCTACCTTGTTCAGGCCTCTGCAGGTTCCTGTATACACATGCTGCACAGAAGTTGATGCAGGCACACACACACACACACACATGTGCATAAATCAAAACTAAATAAAAGTGTAAGTTTATGGTGTTGATTATTGTATTGATGCACTCTGTTTTGACATCTTACTCTTTTTATTTGAATTTTTTTCATACAATATATTCTGATCATGCTTTCCCCTTTCCCAACTTTGTCCAGATCCTCTCTTCTTCCCCGCTCACCTAGCTTCACACCCTTTCTTTCTCAAACAAATCAGGTTTTTTTTAAAGAAAGCCAAAGGCACACACAAAAAGAAAGAAAAATTATAAAAACATAAAATGGAAAATCATATATAATATGATATAAAATCACACACACACACACACATACACACACACACACACACCAAAATGTAATAAGACAAAAAAGAAGAAAAAAATCACACATAAAAAACCCAAATAAAGAATTATGATACAGTCAACAAAAATGCCATTGAGTTTGCTATCTACTAATGGGTATAAGACCTACCCTTAAATGTGGCTAATATATCCAGTGAGAATCTACTGGGGAAAACTAATTTTTCCTTTGCAAGCAGATGGCAATGGTGATAGTTAGGGATGGCAGCTCTTGTCTATCCCTGTCTCAGCCATGGGACCCCTTCTGGCTTGAACCTGTACAGACCCTATGCACACTGATGCAGTCTCTGTGAATTCATATGTAAATTGATCCTGTTGAGTCTTGAGGACACTGTTTTCTTGGAGTCATCCATTCCTCACTTTACTCCCAGATCCCTGAGGGGAGGGGTGTGATGAAGACATCTCATTTCGGACTGAGTGGTCCAAAATCTCACGCTCTCTTCACATTGTCTACTTGTTGGTCTTTGTGCTAGTTCCCATCTACTGCAAGAGGGCACATCTCTGATGATAAATGGATGAGGCACTGATCTATGGGTCTAGCACGGCACTGTTAGGAGTCATTTTACTGCTATGTCCCTCTAGCAGAAGAATAGTATTTACTTTCCCCCCTAGGTCCACAGTCTATCTAGTCTTGGGTTCTTGACCACCTGAGCAAAGTCAGGCATCAGTTTTGACCTTCTGAGTGAGCCCTGAATCCGTCAAAGAGTAGCTGGTTACTCCCACAAAGTTTGTGCCCCTAGTGCACCAGGATATCTTGTAGGGAAGTTACCATTGTAGATTACAGGATTTGTATCTGGGTTGGTGCTTTCTTTTCTCTTCTGGTAGTGTGCAGAGTACATTCCAAGAGTGTGAACACTAGTCAGCAGGAGTGAAGCTTCTAGTTTGGCATCAATTTCACTTCTCCATGTTCAATGAGATACATAATGTTGTCTTAAGAAGGAATGCCTTGCTTACTTTGTGGAGAGTAGCCAATAGCCTTGGCCAAAGCCTGAGATGCTTGGGGGTTTCCATGGGGCCTTTTGGGCCAAGAACTCATGTAACCTATTCCTGGCACTGGGGGTGACTCCATCTAGGTTTCTTTCATATATATATTTTAGGAAGGTTTTATAGTCTTAAGTTTCTGTATGGCTTCTCCAGTGTCCTTCAGTGTTTGCTGTGCCTCCCCATAGTCCCATCCTTACTATTCTGTTCTGTTCCCCTCCCATTTAATTCTCCCACTCCAATCTCACCATGTCTCTTCATAACTACTATTCTATTTCCCAATCCTTGCATGATCCTCCCTTTACTCTAGCCCCTTATGAAATGCCTAACCTCTGTGGTTGTACAAGTTGTAGCACATCTATCAAAGGCTTAAAAGCTAACATATAACATAAAAGAAAACATATAATATTTGTCTTTCGGGTCTGAGTTCATGCTGTTTTCCCCCAAATCTATCCAGTTTCCTGCAAATTTCATCATTTCATCCTATTAACAGCTGAATAATTGTGAAAATTGTGAAAATGCACCGCATTTCCATCATCCTTTCATCATTTGATTGAAATTTGTGTTATTTCTAATTTCTGTCTTTTATGAATAGAGCAGCAGTGCAAATGGATAAGCAAATGTCTCTGCAGTAGAAGGGAGAGTCACTTGGGGATGTATAAGCTCAAGAGGGATATAGCTGGATTCTTATGTAGATGTATTCCCAGCTTCCTAGGGAATTCCATATTGATCTTCATAGTTGGTGAGCAAGGTTTCATTCCTTCCACCAACAAATAATTGTTCCCTTTTCCCCAAATTCTCTCCATCATGAGCTGCCAGTTGTTTGATTGATCTTATTCATCCTGACTGGTGTAAGGTGAAATCTCAAAGAAGCTCTGATTTGCATTTTCCTGATGACTGATGATGTTGAACATTTCTTTAAGTGTCTCTCAGGCATTTGTGTTTTTTCCTTTGGTAATTCTCTCCTTAGTTCTGCACCTCGTTTTTAATTGGGCTGTTTGTTTTCTTGATGTCCAGTTTTTCTTTTGGTTCTTTACATTCTTATATATTAACTCTCTATCAGTTGTTCAATTGGTAAAGTTCTTTTCCCATTGTGTAGCCCACAGCTTTGCCCAAATGATGGTGTACTTTTGTCATACAAAACCTTTTCAATTCATGATGTCCGATTTATTGTTGTTCTTGATGCCTGTGCTATCAGTGTCCTGTTCAAAAAATCTTTACCTGTGTCAATGAGTTCAAGACGGTTCCCCACATTCTCTTTTTCGTTTTAGTCCTCATAAAGAAAATATCATATTAAAGTTTCATTTCTAACATTTATGGCTCATTTATGTTTACATTGTTAGGAGCATATTTAGTTGGTGCAGGAACATTTTAAATTACTTGTCTTGTTTACAAGAAGTTTGTAGTCTGGAAGTGGTGGTGTACACTTTTAATCCTAACACTTGGGAGGCAGAGGCAGGCAGATTTCAGGGCTTGAGACCAGCCTAGTCTACATAGTGAGCTCCAGGACAGCCAGAGCTGCACAGAGAAACTGTTTTGAGAGACCATAAAAATATATCTATTTTGTAGATAAAACTAAGCAATATCTCATAAATCTGCATAGCTAGTCATACTTCAAGTCCAATGTCTATATAACTGTAGGCAAATAAGTAGTTAAGGTATCACCTTTAATTCTTTTATACATCATCTCTTACATGTGCTAGTGAGTATATCAAGAATAGAATGTTTACCTAAAAGTTTCTTTTTTATTAAAAAATATTTTTCATACATATACTTCGATTGTATTCTTCCCCTCCCTCATCTCCTCTCAGGCCTTCCCACTTTGTCACTCACACAACTTCATACACCCTCTGTCTTTAACAACAACAAACCATACAAGACAAACACAAACACCTTGAAAAAGTAGAAGTCAAAACAAACCAAACAAGCAAACAAAATGAATAAGGCAAAATAAAATAAAGCAAAGAGGACACAAAAATAAATAAACATGGAGGTCATTTTGTGTTGGTCAATACACTTGGGCATGAAGCCTGCTGTGGGGTGTGGTTCACATTACCCAGTCTCAGTTGAAGAAAACTAATTTTCCCTATCCCAGACCCTATTCACTGGAAAGAGTTTCATGGTTAGGGATGGGGCTTTGTGTCTACCTCCTCTTCTCCATGCTAGAGTTTGTCAAGTTTTTCTGGTTTGAACTTGTAGCACTATTTTTAAAAGCACGAGAAATAATAGTATAATACACTAACCACTAAGGTGAATACTATCCTTCCTTCCTTCCTTCCTTCCTTCCTTCCTTCCTTCCTTCCTTCCTT
>LOEQ01003188.1:69304-82173 GCA_001685075.1 Bramus lutescens | reverse complement strand
GTGTGTGTGTGTGTGTGTGTGTGTGTGTGTGTGTGTGTGTGTGTGTGCTGAGATTGAACCTTGGCCACCATGCATGCTCTGTGGCATTTCATCAGCGCATCATCTCATGTATTTTTTGAGGTAGTATGTAGGATTTTAAAAATGTTTTTTAGGCTAGTTTATGGATTCATCATGATATCTTCATATGTATGTGTCCTACTTGGGTCTTGTTCATTTCTCTTCCTCACTGCCCTCCACTGGACTGCTCTTCCTTCCAGCTAGCTTTCCCCCAGTTAGATGTTCTGACTTCTTATCATTTGTTTTCCATCATCTTATTTCCTTCTTGTTTCTTCCTCTTCCTGGTTTCAACACTCTATGTTTGTGTTGCTGTGGTTCTGTGTAGGAGAGAAAACATGATATTTGTTTTTCTGGGATCTGGTTTTATTGTGATTAACATAAAGATTTGCATTTGCAAATATTTTCCTTCAAATGTCATCATCTTATTTTCTTTATTGAAATGGCATTTTAAATGTATTTTAAAAAATAAAGATTGCCTGGAGATCTGAGAGTAAAACAGTCCCACTGGTCAGCCTTACAGACCAGGTCATGGTAATGCACACCTTTAATCCCAGTAGGCAAACTAGTTGCCATAGAAATTGGGTGGTGCTTGCTTTTAATCCCAGTGGTGCACGCCTTTGATCCCAGCCCTAGAGAGGATATAAGACAGGGTGAGGCTGCTCTCAGAGGCAGTCTCCTTCTGAGATTCCAGGAGGCAGGATCACCATTTCAGATTGAGGTCAAGGTAAGAGCCAATGACTAGCTGTTTCGCTTTTCAGATTTTCAGGTTGAACCCCAATTTCTGACCCTGAATTTTATTCATTGTGCTTCACTTTATGTTGCATAAATTACACCATGCATGTGTACCACAGTGTCTTAGCCATTCACCCGTGGGTAGACATCTCCGCAGGGTCAATCAGATAGGGCAAGTACAAGTGTTGCTGTGGGTGTCGACCGAGAATCCTTCGGTATGTACTCGAGTGGTATGGCTGGGTCGTGCAGTTCCGTTTTTAGTTTTGTGCCGAACTTCTACACTGATTCCCATCATAGCTGGCAAGTTCAATCCTCACCAACAATGACCCGATTTTCTTCTTTCAACACATTCTCAAACAGCATTTGTTATTATTTTTTTTTCATGCTAGACATTCTGACTGGAGTGAGTTGTAATTTCCAAGTAGTTTTGATTTGCATTTGCCTGATTGCCAATGGTCTTGAAAACTTTTTCAGACATGTATTGAGCATGTGCATTTCTCTTTTTGAGAACTGTCTATTCAGTGCCCTGCTCACTTACTGGTCAGATGATTTGTAGGGTTATTGTTGGTATTCAGTGTTTACAATTCTTTATACATCTTAGGTTAAATGCCTTGTCTGATATGTTGGCAGAGATTTTTTCCCATTCTCTAGTCTGCCTCTTTACTCTAATGGTTGCTCCCTTGCTGTGAAGAAGCCTTTTAATTTCATTTAATTCCATTTGTCAGTTCTTGAGATTATTTTTTTGTGCTATTGGAGTCCTTTGGATAAAGTGTTTGCTTACCACTATGTTCCTCTTTTAAAGGTTTTTTTTTTTTTCCTCCCAGTATTTCACCTTTCTACATTCGTTTTTACCCATGGACAGCTATGTTCCCTCCCAAAAGAACCTTTTACTTTTTTGGCTTTTACTCATGCTCTGAGTTAAAGGCACAAAACATAGAGTTTGAAGCTAGGATTGGCATGGGAGAGAGAATATGTATGTTTGTATTTCTGATCCTAGTTACCTCAGTATAATTTTTCCAAGGTACAATCAGTTACTTGCAAACTTCATGATTTCATTTTTATCCCATCTTAATAATGTTGCAGTGTGGATATTATGTACCACATTTTCCCTGTCTGTTCATCTGTTGTTGTATATCTAGACTGACTCCACTTCCTAGCCATTGCGAATAGAGTAGCAATGACCATGTATGTGCAAGTATTTCTGTAGTAGGATATACTCTGGGAATATACTTGGAGGTGCCTGAAGATGGTATGACTGGATCATGTGTAGGTCTTTTTCTAGTTTGTTGTATGCTTGTTTGTTTTGAGTAGCCTCCAGACTTATTTCTAAAGTGGCTGCATAAGCAATGTATAAGAGTGTTTTAGTTAGAGTTTCTATTAGTGTGAAGAGACACCATGACCACGGAAACTCTTATAAAGAAAAACATTTAATTGGGTGGCTTACAGTTCAGAGGTTCAGTCTATTATCCTCTTGATAAGACATGGTCGTGTGTGGGCAGACATGGTGCTGGAGAGGTCACTGAGAGTTCATCTTGTGCAGGCAACAGGAAGTGGTCTGTCTTACTGGGTGTGACTTGAGCATATATGTGACCTCAAAGCCCGCCTCCACAGTGACACACTTCTGCCAACAAGGTCATAACTAATCCAACAAAGCCACACCCCCCAGTAGTGCCACTATGAGTTTAGGGGGCCAATTACATTCAAACTACCACAAAGGGTTCCCCTTTTACTTCATCCAAGCCAGTATTTGTCATCATTTGTATTCGTTTTGCTATCATCCCCAATGGCATGAAATGTAATCTCTAGGGAGTTTTAATCTTCATTTCTCTGATGACTAAGGATGATGAGCACTAATTAAAAATGTTTGCCAGCCATTTGTATTTTTTCTTTTATGTGTTTTCTGTTTAGTTCTGCAATGTGTTTTTTAATTGACTTAGTGTTTAATTTTTTGAGTTCTTTGTTGCACCTGAGCCCTAATCCTCCATCAGAAGAACATCTGGCAGAGAATTTTTCCCACATTATATGGGCTGGATCTTCACTCACTCGACTGTTTCCTTTGCTGTGCAGAGGGAACTTCATGAGAGCTCATTTGTCAACTGCTGATCTTATTCCCTGTGCTTCCATAGTCCTGTTTAGAAAACCCTCTCTGTGCCTTTAAATTCAAATATTTTTCTCTCATGCATATTTTTGATGTCTTTGTCAGAAATAATTTTACTGTAGCTGTGCAGACTTATATCTGAGTCCTCAATTACTTTTTTGTTTATCTAATTTTATTTATTTTTTTTCAAACAATCTTCTCATTTTACATATCAATTCCAGTTTCTACTTCCTCCCCTCTTCCTGCTCCCTCATGTTTCACCCCCAACCCCTATCTATCCCCCAGAGAGAGGGTAAGGCTTCCCATGGGGAGTCAACAAAGTCTAGCACACCACTTTGAGGCAGAACCAAGGCCCTCCCCACTATATCTAGGCTGATTAAGTCATCCCTCCAAAGAATGGGTTCCAGTTCAAGTACTAGGGATAAATCCTGGTTCAACTGACCTTCCCCTGTAATCAGATTGATGACCACCTTAATTGTCATCATACATCCTTCATCCAGCAACTGACAGAAACAGATGCAGGATCCACAGTGAACCACTGGGCTGAGCTCCCAAAGTCCAGTCAAAGAGAGAGAGGAGTGATATTATAAAATCAAAGGGGTCAATACCCACAGAAACAACTTACCTGAGCTAGTGGGAGCTTATGGACTCTAGGCTGACAGCAGGGGAACCAGCATAGGACCAAACTAAACCCTCTGAATGTGGGTGACAGCTGTATGAGTCCTCAGTTCTATTCCAATGATCTAGGTGTCTATTATTAGGCCAGTATCAAGTTCTTTTTATTATGACTTTGTAGCAAAATAAAGCCAGGTATGACGATACCTCCTGCAGTATTACTTTTGTTCATTTTTTTTATCTTTTTATTATTATTATTTTTAAACCTAGGGATGTGGCAGCGGTGGGATATTTTTGGCCATCAGCATCTCATCTAGTAGATCAAGGCTATTTTGATGAGTGAAAATAATATGCTGTCCTTTCATGATTGTTACCATATTTATTTAACCTTTTGCTATTAATCTACACTCCAGTCTTTCATTTGCAAATTTGTTCTCTGCTTTTGGCAAACTGCTAGTACCATCTGCTAACAAATACTATATGCATAATTTTTAGACAGCACCATTTACATTTAGTCAAGTCAGAGATATTTAAAGTAATCATCTATGGGGTTGTTTTTGTTTTGTTTAGGGTTTTATAGCTTTATCTGGATAAAACCTAAACAAAAGAAGTATAGACCCTGCTTACATTTAGCATTATGTTCCTATTGATGTACCATTTCCTTAGCTTAGAACAACACCTTCAAGGGGATTTCCTGAAGACTAAGGATACCATAAACTAGAATCTCTTCAGAAACTGTTTTCTGACATTTTAGAAGTATGTTCATATAGAATAACTAAATTGAAATTTCATTCCTTCTTTTCTGGCTAGCCCACCTGCCTTTGAATCTGCTTACTAGGCCAAAGTAACAAGCACTCTATGATAGAAGTGTGCTGTAAAGAAAGCTGCTCATCTCATGGTACCAGAAGAGAAAAGAGATACGAAGGAGGTACTATTACCTCCTTCAAAGGCAAGCTCAATTATCTAAATTACTTTGACTAGTGCCTGAGTTCCCACAGGCTCCCAATGGTGACAGGGGTCAGGTACCTGTATACTTTCAACCCACAGGCCTTTAGGGACATTCAGGATCTACACCACTACTGTTTCCATTTTTACAGAAATGGAGCTAGGCGAGAATATGCTGAGAAGGTGACTTGGGAGACACGTTTTGTCTCTTTTACTAGTGCTGTGGTTCTCATCCTTGTTGTCATCAGGCAAACAGTATCATTTCCTTACAGCAGACTTTTAACACAGTAATAAGAGGAAGGTGTGGTGGTTGGAATACGAATGGCCCCTGTAGGCACATAGGGAGTGTCACTATTAGGAAACATTGGAGTAGGTGTGGATTTGTAGGAGGAGATGTATCACTGGAGCAGACTTTGAGGTCTCAGATGCTCAAGCCAGGCCTAATGTGACACAGTCCCTTCTTGCTACTTTTGAAATCAGATGTCAGACTCTCAGCTCCTTCTCCAGCACCATGTCTGCCTGCACCCCACCATAATGACAATGGACTAAACCTCTGCACCGTAAGCCAGCTCCAATTAAATGCTTTCCTTTATAAGAGTTGCTATGGTCATGGTGTCTCTTCTTAGCAATTAAATCCTAACTAAGGCAGAGGATACGATTTATTTGTTCTATTTCTCTCTTAGTTTCTGGCTACACTTTTGACTCACTCTTGTTTTCTTCATTACTCATTGAGAACTTGGGTTTAATTAAAAATATTACTTTGCATTGATAAGACAAGAGGTAAGCAGTATTTCCTTTGAAGTGTTATTTTCACTGTTCTTATCTGTTCATTTTCTGATGAACTATTCTGAGCATTGAATGCAATAATATTGTGTATATTTACTTGGTCTTTAATGTAAGTTTAATTTCATAGTATTAAAGGTTTGAAACTCCAAGTCTTGTTTTGTCCTACAGTTTTTCAAAACAAAACCACCAGAACCAGTATCAACTAATTTGGATCCATAAACAGTGAAATTTCTGGTCATATATTCTCCAGAAGCTGGTCTTGGACTTACCGGCTGGCTGCTACCTTCCAACTTCCAGGCCTCCTTCCTCAGCTCACCATGGTCTATGCTCTCAGTTCTGGAGATGAGGTTACATGGTAGGTAGCCCCTCAGTGTTGGGTTCTGGTCTCATCTGAGGATGTGTGTGCAGACTAACCCATACCATGCAGGCCAAAGCTCAAGGACCTGTGATTAACAGGAGGTGACACGGAAGTCCATGCTTCCCCTCTAAGTTGTAGGTGAAGGTGCTGATGGTCCTTACTGTGCCAAGCTCCTCATGGATCCCGACTTCCCATCCATATTCCACCTCTAAACCAGCTTTTACCATCCATGGCATCTGGGAGATCGGGAAAAAGAGCCCACAGATACTCTTTCCTCAGATCTGCCGACAAATGGCAAACTTACCAGGCAGGGCTCCTAGATTGTTAAGGACTCTCAAGGCCCTTGCTCTTCAGTTGTCTTTGACAACACCTGACTACTCTGCCCACGTGAGCAACAGCAGAGCCTTTGATACCCACATGGGCAGATCAGGCAGATCTACTTTTAACTACTCCACAATACTTGATACTGTTTTCTCATAAGTTAGTGATAACCTTGTTCGTGGGCTGAAAGTTTATATAGCTCTGTGACAAAGCTCTTACTTAATGTGTGTGAGGCCCTGCGATCCAACCTCAGTTACCCAAACAAAACAAAAATATCACCACAAAATGCCATATAATTATTAACAGAAGATGCACGCAAGTCCGTAATTCTGAAGCTAAGGCTGTCATTTGTGGTAACTGTTCCTATAGTTGACAATCAGCCATCCTCTATCCGGTGTATCACATTAGGGGGCTCAGCAAAACTTTGATTAAAAATACTTGGAAAGGAGAGAAGGGATAAGTCTGCTGCACATGCATGGACTTATTCTTGCCATTGCTCCCTGAACAACACAACATAACAACGATTTATGCATAATTTCCCTTGTATTAGGTTTCAGTAGAGCTACTGGTCAGATTTTTTTTAAGTGTATGGGGATGTCCTTATAGATTATCTGTGAATTTCAAAACATTTTATGGAAGGGTCATGAACATTGCAGATTGGGCATGGAAAACAGAGTTCCTGAAACAAACTCTCAAGAAGGGGATTGTTCAACATCTCATTCCAGAGCAGCTTAATACATTTAGATGCTTAGGCATGTGTTTGCCACTGGTGTTTCTTGGTGTAACATCAATCAATTTTTACTACTCAACAGCAAGGCAGGCCACATAATTTATTTCAGATTCACTTATTATTATAAGTCATTACATTTAATAATAAATTATCTCATGTTAAATCAGCCCTTGCTGGTATGTAGCAATGAAGAAAGTTTCTTTCCTGGGTTGATAAAATTCATATCTTGGTACAATGCAAAGGAAAATATCAAATAACAAGATACTATGTGAGCAGTGACGATGCTTAAGGATGATGTGTGAATTCTCTCTGCTCTCCTATGCTCATTTCAGGCATAGCTAGTTAACCACACAGTACTTTGAGAAGGACGGATGTGGGTTGGAGTCCTTTCCTGATAGCTCTTGACCACGCATTGGAGTGATTTTCCAAATGAAGTATTGTCACTATGCTGCAAGGAGCGTGCCTACATCAGAAATGGTTGGGAAAACTTCCAATGTGATTTTAAACGAAAATAGATGAAGACTGATCAGAAGCAGAGGGAAAAAAACACAAGCAAGAGTTTTATACAGCTACTGCTCTTGGGGTGTACGGTTCCTGTATGATACGGAAATCATTTGGTCCAGAAGATAAAAAATAATCTTAGAGCGTGTGCAGAGACAATGGGCAACAGCAATCAGTGCGGCAGTGATAGTCTTCTCTCTGCATCCTCCTCCCATGAGGATGCTCTCTGTCTTCACCTCCTGATAATTTATCTTCATTCTGTTTGCTGTCATTGAAATCCCACTGTCAGCAAAAGACTGACAAACCTGATCACTCTAGACAGCGCAAGATTGATAAGGCTCTCTGGGAAAAATTCCCCCAAGCTACTTTGAATATTTTTGTATATTCACGCTGAAGGTGTGAATTTAAGGTGTAACTTCAAGCTAATGAAATGGGACCAAGGCAAGGACAGGAGATGTTTTAGGGATGCAGAGGTCTTCCTCAAGTCTGTGATCTCACATCAGGAAGTAAATACAGAATGCTGACAAATAGATGGCTACTCAGAGTGAAGAAAGTTTTCCTAGTGTGCCCAACACTTTTACAAAAATGGTGTTATTGAGATAGATTCACATAACCTATAAACCATTACTTTCATATGTTCACGAATTTTAGTCAATTTTCACCACTTTCCCACAATTCTATATCTATTAACAATAAGAATGAGCTTCTTACTCATTCTCCCTCCTCCCTGGCAACTAATCTACTCTGTCTCTATAGTTTGCCCATTCTGACCATTTCATGTAAGCAGACTCATGTAAATGTGTGGCCTTTTGTGAGGATGCTCTTCGATTTAGCATAATGTTTTCAAAGTTCACCCATGGTGCATAAATTTGTATTTCATTCCTTTGTTGACAAATAGTTCGCCATTGTGGAGATGCCAGTGCTCGTTTTGGTCATTCATTCTTCTGTTAGTGGGCATGTGGATTATTTCTATTTTTGATGTTATGGAGATTCTGCTGTGTACATGCTTTGACGTGGACATAGTTGGTCATTTCTCTTGGTACGTATTTGTGAGGGAAGCCTAATCCTGTGAAAGCTGTTTAACCTCCCAACGAATGGCCAGACTCTTTCACAGTGACTGTACAATTCTAACAGATGCGTGGTAGTGTTCCAGTTTCTCCACAACTTTACCAAAACTGCCTTTTATCTGGCATTTTAAGTATGCTCATTCTACTGAGTGACACATTTTGATGTTTTAGTTCTTCCCCTTCCTTTTTTCTCTCTCCCTCACTTGTATTCTCTTTAAAATTTTTATTTATTGTATGTGTGCATGCACGTGTGTGCATGTGTGTGTGCACGCGAGCATGTGCATGCATGTGTGTGTGCCCACGTGCGTGCATGTATGCGTGTGTGTAAACATGTCACAGTGCCTGTGAGAAGTTCAGAGGATAGCTTGTGGGAGTCAGTTCTCTCCTACCATGTGGATCCTGGGTGTGTAACTCAGGTGGGCAGGCTTGGGTTGCTGTACTCAGTCACTGGCAGCTTTATGTCTCTTTCGGGCTTTCTTGCAGCACTCAGGGTTTTGAGCACACTGGATGTGCTCTGCTACTGGCTTCCCTTCCCTGTTCAGTCCTGATTTTCAGCTCTCCCATGGCCAGCCCACTAGCTTGCACAATAGCTTTTGCACTCTCTTGTCATGGAAGAAGTCAGAGGGGGGCAAGGGATGGAGACAGTGTAATTACGGTACTCATCTGTGAAACAATTCTCCAAAAATAATATTTATAAAGAAAATTAAGAAAATCTTTATGTCGATTTTATTTTCACTTATCTACAGACAGAAGGGACCCAAGTATGAAATTATGCTGGAAAACACCCCTCCTTGCACTGCAATGCTTTTTTCTGAGGCTTGTTTGGGTCATGCCTGTTTGCCGAGACCAGATGCCCTTGAGACCTTTAGGTGAAATTTTGTAGCTTTGGGGAATCTAATTTTCAACACACACATATTGTGTTATATATATNTGTTATATATATATATATATAATTAATATAATATATATATAATATGTATATATTGTTTATCACATTTATACTCTTAAACACCTGGCAATAGCAAGTCCTAGTTGTTATTGGAATTCAAGCTCTAGACTATCTAGACTAAATACTTCAAAATGTATAACTGTCTTAATTCTCTGAATGACCGAGATAGGCAATTATCAGTATTATGTCATTTTAAAGGACAAGGGAAACCCAGAAAGGTATTAATATGCTCAAGGTCACATAAACAAGAGAGACAAGTGGCAGTGTTTGGCCATGTGTAAGATGGGCCCAGCTTGCTGCCCCCTAAGCCTGTGTCCTGGTTCTTGGTACCTACTCTTTCTTTGCTACTGAGGAATAAATAAAGCCTTGTGCCCTTTCATCACTGCTGGGCGGCCCCAGAAATGCCAAATGCTACAATTTAAACAGAAGAACAGTAGAACTGTGTACGAGCCGCCTCTCCCTGCTCTGAAGCACACAGTTGTTTGAAAAGCAGAGAACAGATACGCGGAGCATAGAAAAGGAAAACTTTAATGTCTTGAATTTCAGACAGATTTTGTCAGTTAGTGTTACTGATCCATCCCACATGGAGCGGCTGGTAGAGAATTTGTTTTAACTTGCTTTTTCTCCGGACACCTCAAAGTTTTGCTTCACAATAGTCACAGAATAGAAAGAGTCCTTAAATGCGACCCAAGTCTTCTGATGTGTTATTTTGAGAAATTATCCTAATGGGCCCTTCTGATGGTAATAGCTGTTTTCAAGGACTGGGATGTAGTGAGATGTAATGGCTTATTATGGACTCAAAACATGGCTTTTCCGAGAGTCAAGAAAAGCACCAACAATGCTGCTCACTTACAGTTTATTATCTTGGAGTCACTGGTATGCTAATGAGTCTTTGTTACAGCCTTTAGATGGGAAATGGATGTTCCATGTACAGATCTGAAGGAAATTGGACCAGATTTTCAAAAATTTAATAAGCCTACAGGAAAACAAGTTTTTAAATTAAAAATTTTACTTATTTGACAATGTCTCACACAAATTATGTATTTACATCATTTTCACCTCTCCTTCCCCTTCTAACTCCCTCCATATCAAACACTCCATTTAAACTCATGACCTCTTTTATTATTGTGACATATATGTGTATATGTAACAATGCATGTATATGAATATCTACACATATACATATATTCATGAAACTTACTTATTCCATTTGATGTTGCTCTTTTGTACATGTGTTTAGGGTGACCACTTGGGATTGATGAACCTATCAGGAGGTTTGTCCCTGGAGAAGACTGATTCTCCCTTCCTCATCAATCACTGGTTGCCTGTAGCTCTTCATCTAGGGGTGGGGCCTTGTGAACTGTCCCCATCCACACTGCATGGTGACTGGAAAGGTCATAGTGTGGTTCTTCTTTAGGCAACTATGCTGTTGAGATTTCAGGCAACCATATTTTTGAGATTTCATGGATGCAACTTCTCTGTCATGCCAAGATTGCATTTAGCAGCAGGCAACCTGGTCCTATGGCTTTAACAATCTCTCCACCCTCTTTATCTCAATGTTCTCTGAGTCTCAAGGTAGGGGTTACAGTATATATGTAACAGATTGGGATGGGTACCCCATAGTCAATTTACTGTCTTCATTTTGACTAGCTGCTGATCTTTGTAATAGCTTTCATCTGTGGAAAAAAGAAGCTTCTTTGATGTGGGTATCAGGACAAGTATTTAGAGTCAACAGTGATGTGGGAAAATGGCAGTATTAGCTTTTCTTCTGGGTCTCCTCTAGGTCTCTTCAGCCATGGGTAGTTGCTAGGTTCATAGTCCCAGGCCTGAAAGAATTTCCTACTGCTGAGTGGGCCTTAAGTCAATTTAAACAGCCACCAACTGTAAAATAAGTATTCAAATGTGTGAGCCTATGGGGGACACGTCTCATTGAAACCATCACAACACCCAGTCACAGACTGTCCATAGTGGTCTTCATAATATGGCCCTTGTTATTTTTAAGAGTGTATCTTTTTTATTGGCATTGTTATTAGGTATTTAAGTACTTGAAGATTACTACTCTTGCCTAAAAAATGTATTAGTGGTCTCATCCTACTTGTTATTTTATCCTGTACAGGTTTCTACATAGTTGTAAACTGGATACAAATAATACGTGAGAGCAAGGCATGAGGTTGCATGCCATTAATCTCAGCACTCGGGAGGCAGAGGCAGATGAATCTCTGTGAGTTTGAGGCCAGCCTGGTCTACAAGAGCTAGTTCCAGGATAGCCAAACACAACCAAACACAGAGAAACCCTGTCTCAAAAAACAAAACCAAACACCAAAACCATTTTTCACTCATTCCTGTTATTAAAATTTTAACCATTTTGTTCTATTTAAGAAAACAGATATTATTACTGAAATAAAATTTAATTTCAATGCTGTTGGAAGATGTTTTCTTTTGAGCAAAGGACTATTTACCGTCCTTGACATTTCTCATTCATTGTCTTAGCCAAAACCATATATTTTAGGATTTCTACTCTGTGTTCTTTGTTCTGTGTTTGCAGACATGCATTTGGTGTGCTTACATTTTATTTGAAAATGCACATTTGTTAGGCTTCTGGCACAGAAACAGAGTCACCAACAGTGGGAAACAGGGCATTTTATACAGGGATTACAACTTCCATAGTGGGGGAGAAGCTGTAAAGTCAAGGATCAAAAGGATAACTGGGGGTTCAGTAGAAACAAAAACCATCAGACACCGCATAGTGGCTGTGAAGCATCATGGAGGACTCCCACTTGCCAACAGAAGACGGTGGAGCCAGGGCTCTGGCGGGAGGGAGAGGGGAATGCCTCTGTGCATCCATCCTGGGATGACTTAGGCTGCTCTTGAGAGGCATGGAGATGAAGTGGAGGCCAGCCAGAACTTGCAGGAATCCATTGCTCACTGTCAGTCTGTCCCTAGCGCCACCAGAGTGACCTTCAGAGACTCATGGGTCATTCTTTACTTCCACTACTTTGTGCCAATTCTATCCTAGAAAAATAAAAAGGAAGGGGATTTAAGAAGTGTAATCTATTTTCGGTTCCAAATTTGCCTTTAACACGATTAATTCAGAGTTAAAATCATTGCAGTGTCACGCAAAAGCCAGTTAAAATGAGAAAATGTTGGTGTTAATAACCAATTTGTTGTTCTAATATGAACATCTTCCAACTTAACTAACTGTAAGGCAGCTTGCGATTAAGCACAATGAGTCAGAGTCACGTTAATCAGATTTTAAGATCTAATATCACCAATTTCTACTTGGACTATGGGAAAAGGAATTATTTAAATGTTAGTTACTTCATCTGTGACAGGGATATTCTAATACAATTTTCAACATGGTGTTGATGAAAAGTTAAAAACTTTGCTCACAAAATGGATCAGTGGGTAACAGAGCTTGTCACCAAGCGTGAAACATGAGTTTATCCCCAAGATCTCCATGGTAGAAGGAGAGAAATGACTCCTGAAAGTTGGCCTCTGATCTCCAAATAAAATGCATAGCAAGTATATACACAAGTTCAGACTCACAGACACTAAAATAAATGCAATTTAAAAATTTAAAAGACCTACCTTCTATTAAAAATTAGACTTTAACCCCAGCACTTGGGAGGCAAAGGCAGGCGGATCTCTGTGAGTTAGAGGCCAGCCTGGTCTACAAGACCTAGTTCCAGGACAGGCTCCAAAGCTACAGA
>LOEQ01003188.1:23094-57631 GCA_001685075.1 Bramus lutescens | reverse complement strand
CTAGGATCAGTGTTGTAGACACTTGTGAACAACCTGATGTGGGTGCTAGGAATTGAATTTGGATCTGTACAAGAGAATCAAGTGTTCTTAACTGCTGAACTGTCTCTCTAGCCTTCCCCCCTACTTACTTTTTATACATACAAAATGTGGACATTACTGTCTACTGTCTGATCTAATAATCAGCCAGAAACTGCTGAGTCCTTGAACTTCACATTTTGGGGTTTGGTGTCTACAGGGCTGAAAGGTTATCTGTTGGCAGCCTGAGTCACCTGAGGGCTTATAGTGCATCTAGCTTTAGGGCTCTCAATATTCTTATCTATTTATTGGTGCTACTTTTCTTGGCTTGCTGACATAAACTCCAAGGGACTTGTTAGATAGTCAGAACTGGCTTTTTTTCATGGCCCCTGTTCGAATGACCCATTTTAGCTTTCAGTTTCTTGTGTATGGATTCTCCTCTGGAAATATTTTCATTCCCCTAGTTTACTGTAGCATTTTTAGGTATTTCACTCCAGATTACATGTCCAGCTTAATTCAGAGTTTCACACACTGGTACCTATTTGTCCACTACTTACATTGTCGTATATTTCTTGACCACTTAAAATAAGATACATGTAAGACTGAAGACTCCATCCGGTCCCTTAAAGCTACTCTTTTTACATTATTTTCATCCAGTTGATATGTACTCGGCTTATGACGCAGACTTATGCAAACTACTGGTACCCCTTAAGAACATTTATTTCTTTCCTTCCATGGCCTCCTGTATCTATTTATCATAAGAAAATTGCTGTGAGTCTAAGTAGAAATTTCACCTTGAATCCACTTAGCATGTTTGATCAATGTTTTTCCTTTTATGGATGTATTTACTTGGATGCTGTAGATTACAGGAATACAGGGCTGTGTGACTACAGATAGGCACTCTACCAGTAGGTGACCCCAGATCTAGTTCTTGTTTTTATGAGACAGGACCTCACCCTAGAGCCTTGGTTGGCCTGAAGCTCACAGAACCCGGGTTGGTTATATAGTGGCAGTTGTCTTTCCTCAGTTTCCAGAGTGTATTGGATTATAGATATGAACTACCATGCCTGGAAATTATTATTTTAGTAAAATTAAAAGCATTAGTTTTCCTGGTAGCAAATCTTTTAATGATATTCCATGGCACTTAGCATGAAGTTCAAACATTTCATATAGGTCATAAATCCCTGCAAGATTTTGATCTCCCAGTATCTATCTTCAGTACCATCATGGTTCATCTGTGCCTCTGTTCATCTTTCCTCAAGTCTCTGTTCATTTCTTCAATGTTTGTTGTAGCTCATTCACACCTGAGCCTTTGCAGTTTTTCCACATGTTGTTTATGGCTGTCTCTTTGGCTAGCACTCTGAGCAATCTAACCACATTCATAAGTGTAAGAATTAGCTAGTAATAAGCCTGAGCTATTGACTGAGCATATTTATAAATAATATCCAGTCTCAGGTTATTTAAGACTGGGTAGTTGGGAGAGAAATGTCTGATTAAACTGGTCTTTAAAAGTTTTCTATAGTTTTAGAATTTTTGTGCCTTTTGTTTGACTAGGTTTAGCACCTTCAACAGATAGTGAATTTTGTAATGTCACTAACTACGCCTGCTTTGCTCCCTGTGGAAATCCAGGGTGTAAAACAGTGCCTGGCACAATCTACTGTTGTCAGTTAAGAAGAGAGAAACCATGGGAGGGGAAGAAGTGGTGCTCTGAGCTAACAGGTGCTGCTTCACCTCTGTCCTGAAGATGTGGCTTCATTTTCTCCCTTACCCCACCTTTTTTATTATTTTGTTTTTGGTAAGAAAGGCCATAATTTGCTGTTCTTTCTTCTCACATTCTCTGCCACCATTGCCATAATCTCTGCTCTTTGGGTTTGCAGTCTCCCCTTCTTCTTAGCTGGGCTAGGTGTTGGAGCTGAACCACATAAGTAGAAAGTGTGCGTTAGGGGACCCAATATCGCTTTGTGCTGATGAGATGGGAAAAGAGACAGTGGTAAAATGATTAAAGCCTTGGGCAAGATTTTCAAATCTCAGTCTTCTAAGTGTTTCATGGGAAGCTTGTTTAAAGAAAGTACCTATTGCTTGTGCTCCATCTGGTTTGGGAATTCAAAGTCGTAAGAGAGCATTCTGGAGTGAAGTTATTGAAAAGGAGATAAGACTAGGAACCCCTCCCAGATACTTATTCTAGTTTTCCTTCTTAGTGAGGAAGTTGCCTGTGTGTCAGTGAAGTTGAGAAGCTGGGAGTCGGCTGGGATCACGGACCAGTATTCAGAGAAGCTCTGGCTGTAATGAGAGTTTCCTGAACTTTGAAATGAAGTTGGAGTGTGATAGCTGGAAAGTTAAGGGAGCTGAAGTTTTGAGGCCCTGAGATGCAAAGTCCCAGAGGGTATGGGGGTGCCAGCTGGCTCAGAGCATTTCCCAGATTTTTTGTGTTAGACACAACTTGCTAGGCTCTTTCACAGAAGTCCATGTCTTCAGGAATGAACTAGAATTAGTCAGAACGAGGTCAAAGAATGGAGTCATGCAAGAGGAAATTTGAGAGCTTGTAAGAAAACTCCAAGAAAAGAGACAAGAGTCTTGTGACCTCAGTTTCTTCAAAAACGTAGAGTTGTTCTTGGAATAAGCTTTCCTATTAAGTCCCTCCCAGGTGTAGCAGTTAGTATTGAGTTACTTATGACTATTCATTAGAACTGGCTATTGTAATTTGTTTATATGCCTGTGTAGAAAAACATGTTTTTTTTTCTTCACGTGTGGCTTGTCCATGTACTTGTATACAGCTTTGAACTCAAGAGAACTTTACTCAGGTGACCATTCTCAACCCTCAGAGTATAAATTTTCTAATGCTCTCAGTAAACCCTCAGGGTATAAATTGTCTGTTGCTCTCAGTAAAATTGATTCTTGGCATTAAGACTTTAATATGCCTCTCTTTTAGGCTTCTTCACCCTAGGTTCCATTGCCTCTAGAGTGGTAAATAGATTCATCTTTAGAGGCCTAACTCCAGACCCTTCTCCAACGTATTTATGAGAAGCGAAGGATATCTGGGGTGTTCCCAAGAGGTGGTAGGACCCATGCAAGGTGGGTTGGGCTTCTGGACTTCTACTTACAACCATCAGAGGCACCCTATAGTTTGTCTGCTGCAGCTAAACTATACTGACGTGTCCCAGCACAGGCAAACTAGCTTAGCAAGTACCTTTTTGAGTTAAATTTATTTATTTTAATTTTTTGTATGTATGAGTGTTCTATATGTATGTATTCTTGTATGCACTGTATGTGTGTGAGCTTGATGACTTCAGAGCTCAGAAGGCCTTGGATCCCCTGGAACCAGAGCTGCAGATGGTTGTCAGTCACCATGTAGGTTCTGGGAATCAGCCTGGGGTTCTTTGAGAGAGCAACCAATGATATTCATTATAGGATAGAGTACCAAAATATTTGAAAATTCTGATAATTTTGTTTTCTTCACAAGTGAGGCTTTTCAGTTGGTTCACACTCCTAGGAATTTTGAAACAACTGAAATAAATCCTTGTCATTCCAAGAATCATCCCCTTTGTTTCTATTTTGTTCATTGAGATAAATTTCATCTTCATTTTGAGGTAGATTAAATTTAGGGCTTTAAAAGAGTGTATTATTGGGGTTTCTGCCAATTTTACCTCTTTTACTCTATTTAAAATTGCTTGAATTAAACTGACCCTTGAACAGAGGTCTGAACTATGTGGATGCATTCGTTCCTGGATTTTGTTCTGGAGATTTGAAAGAGTTTGAAAAACTTTGAAAGGAAGCTATGTTGCCTACAATGTTAAAAAAATTAAGAAAAATGAATTTTATGAATATATAATATATAGCTACTTCTCTAATATAGCTTACTATCATTAACACACACAAATAAAACATTTAAGTTTATTGTTAAAAATTTGAATTCGGAGCCCTGGAAACAGCTCAGCTGATACATTGCTTGTTGTGTAGATGTAAGGACCCGAGTCTTGGCCTCAGCATCATGTGAAAATCTAGATATGATAGTGTTCTCTTGCAGTCTTAGGGCCGATGAAGCAGGAGCAGGCAAATTTCTGAGGTTTGTACTCTGAAAATTTCACAGCCACCTTTGCTGCTGTTGTGGTGACCTTAAGTATTAGTGACAACCCACAGGAAAGCCTTTGTGATGCTAATCACCTCCATATGAACCATCCATTCTTTTAGTGAATTGCTTATAACAGTTCAAATCTCACAATGCCCACATTTAAACAAATACCACCAAAAACAAGCATTGACCTCTGATATGGATACATTGATAACCTGATGATCAAGAGTAGGTTGTTAGTTTGGTGGAAGTGAACAAGGGCAACAATAGACATGTTAAAGAAGACTGGGGAAAGACATGGAGACCTCAACCCTATGCAAAGAACTGTAGGCAACTAAGGAGTATAGAGAGAGAGAGAGAGAGAGAGAGAGAGAGAGAGAGAGAGAAAGGCTTTTCCAAAGAAGAGCAGAGCACATCAATTGATTGTTCAAAACCAAATGGTCAGCTCTGAAAGCTTATAAATATAAGTAAAATTATGCAGACTAAGAAGGTGTCTTTAGGATTTATATGTATGTACATATGTATGTAAAAGCAATCAATGAAAATTAAGGCCATGCTCTTGAAAGAGAGCAAGGAGGAATGTATGGAAGGAAACAGAAGGAGGAAAGGATGCAACGATGTTACTGTCTCAAAAAATAAAAGAAGTAATTTCAAAAAGGAGGGATTTTTAATTGTGTGGGGCATTGCGGTCTCTAATTCCTACATTATCCAAGGGCCAACTGCATTCTTTATTGCTGTTCCTATCAGCACAATAGTGTGGCAACAGCAAATTATATTTTAAAAAGTAAGGAGAAACCCCTAAAATTCCATTATTAATAATCATTGGAGCTGGGGGGTACACCTGTTCTGTTTTTAATTGACTGTGCATACGTTTTCTTTCAAATGCTACGTTGATGAAATCTTAATGATTTTAAGATGGTAATCACAAAAATGTCTTCCATACACAATAATTCTCTTTCCCCCAAAGCTGTAGTCCATTTACAGTAGAATAGACAGGATAATATAGTTTACATTGTATTGGTATTAAATTTTTATCTAACAACCCATGGCTAGGAACAGTAGTAGCACCTAAGTTCTACTTAGTGAGGTCACATTGCTTATAAATGAAGTGGAGCTGCTTCAAAGAAGTTGCATTTCTTAGATTTACCTCGAAACACACTTTTCTTAATTTTGGTATTCCCTTATTATTTTCATGAAAGAAACACAATTCATAATTTATATTAGTGAAATAAATATAAGTGTTCTCCACGTTCAGTATGGTGGGCACAAACAGATTGCCATTTTGATTGTCATTTAGAAAACCTGTGTGTGTGTGTTCTCAAGACAGCTGAGGTCAGAGGTTGCATGCTGGCCAAAGCATCCATCAGCATCCGCAGTATAAGGTGAGGCACAGTGTACAATGCAGATGTCACACAGAGACGCATGAAGGGACCCGAGGAGAGGGTGGGAGCCTGGTGTTTTTCTTCCTCTCCTGACAGCACATCCATCCTGCCTGCCATTCCTTCAGTCCCTTCTGTGTCTGCTAACAGTACAGTCTGGACCATTTTCAACTTGAATGGGGAGCACAGATTACAGTTTTGATGTAATGGTTTGAGTTCAGGAACGGGAAGATAAGGGATATTTATGGTCTGAAAAACCGTTATCTGTTTATTTTAACCACGTGTATCTCTTTCCAGATTTTTTTCCTTTGATCGATATTCATTTTCCCTTTATAATTTTCCTTCCTCTTCCTTTTTCATCTGTCTTGCTTGTGAAGTTTAGATAAGGCTGTCCGGGTGGTGGCTGATTTTATGTTGTGTGCTGCCTCTGGTGTGCTGGCTTGTGTCATCACTATGATTGCTATTATTGCTTTCCTATAATTTTAATGCTAGATCTTCTTTGCTCTGTAAAACTAATTATTTTTGTATGAGTTCTGCCTTGGAAGTTGGATTACAACCCAGAGAACACACATGAATAAAAGATTGCCATTGTACCTTAGAAAACAGTTTGTTTGTGCTGGAAAAATT
Source organism: Bramus lutescens (assembly GCA_001685075.1). Taxonomy (NCBI): domain Eukaryota; kingdom Metazoa; phylum Chordata; class Mammalia; order Rodentia; family Cricetidae; genus Bramus; species Bramus lutescens. Next base: position 51,541 of record LOEQ01003188.1, on the reverse strand, counting down.
GCTGCAGCACTCAGAAACACGATTTTTTAGGTGTCCGGCTGCTCACAAAAGGCATGGAAGTTGCCCCCTCCCCCTATCTTCTCCTAGTCCCTGCTTAATATCTTTAAAAATTATTATAGCAAAAGCTTTTGTTTATATAAAAATCAATTCCGGTGCTATGATTGACTCTGACACATTAAGTTTGGCACACTGGTCCTGTTGAAATAGCAGTGAGAGATTGTCCCCAGGTGTCACAAACCAGAGATAGTATGCCACAGCCTGGAAATAGCCAGTGTGGGAGCTGTCACTGACACCCTTAGGAAACCTTAGAACAGTGTTTTCTATTATTAGGCACTAAACATTCTTATAAATATTGTACTAATCCTTTGTAAGACCAAAATCCTGTAACATAACATATAAGGCTTCATGTAACAGATGGGTACTCAGTTAATATTTATTGCATTAATTTTTGACAGGAAAATCATTCGAGAAGGAAACAATCATTTCATTTTAATGTATTTCATGTTTGAAATACTTACAATTTATTGATCTCTTAATCTGTGTCAAGCGGCTTATATAAAGTCTTTGGATTGTAATAGAGACTGTCTCTACAGTTAGCTTAGTGGCTAAAAGCACTTGCTACTCTTGGAGGGGATTTTGTGTGATTCCAAGTGACCACATGGTAATTCACAATCATCTGCAAATCCAGGTCCAGAATAATCTGACACCATCTTCTGGCCTCTGAAGGTACCAGACATGCACATGGTACACATACATAGATGCATGAAAAACACTCATACATGTAAGAAAATTAAAATTCTGTTAGTGTAATGTTTACTTTCCTGAGTCAGTGTGGCTAGGTGAAGAGATAGCCAGATATTTGATAACACAGTCTGCCTGAGTACATCTGCAGGATATTTCCAGAAGATACCACATCTGATTCAGCTCCCAGAGTATGTGAGTACGGAGGCCCAAGAAGACAGCCAGCCAGAGGCAGAGGGCATTCTAGCACATCCTTCTCCCAACTCTGAGTGTCAGTGCTCCTAGTTTTCTGGTTCTTAGAGTCTTGGACCTACCGCAGTGGTTCCCAACATCTAGTTTCTGGGGGCAAACTGAATTACATCACCACCATTATAAACATTTTGGTATAAGTCACTCAGTTTTTATACATATTCTATACACATAATGACCGTTTAAATGAAGATGGTAACATGGCATACTGTGTTCTGTATTTTTGTTTTTTTATTTTCCAATTCAGACAATTCGTCCTGGAAAGATGCATTGTTCAAATAATAAAACACCGTCCACTTTTCTGTCACACTTTGGGTCACTGCAAACAGTTCTGTAATTCTCTATAATTATTCTGCATATGCATCATATTTTAAATAGATGTGTTTATAGACTTGAATATATTGCAAGAAAACTCTTAGGAATATTTACTTTATGACATAACAAAGTGTTTGTTTTCCATGACTGTAGTCGTCTTTAAAAATTACAAGATAATTTCCAATTTAATTTCTTAGTAAGTGGGCTAAATAACAGACATATTTATGACATTTTCATACATAAATAATGCTAATTTTTATGACTAATGCATCTTCAAGTTTTTGTTAACTTGATCATGTTATTATTCACTGTGAACTTTCATTGTCCTATCTATGAACGTATTTTTTCCACTTTTTTTACTGCTTTGATTTTTATGTATACGAGCTAACTTTTTGCAGTTATTGTACACTAGCAACCACTTTTTAAAAAATGCGTTTGCCTTTGTGTTTCTGTTTAGAGTCTTTCTTACTCTGAGATAAGATACTTTTACATTAATTTTATTTCATTTGTGAACTAAATTTTTACGTAAAGATCTTGTATTTTACCTTGAGCGTTCCACAGACACTGATTAACTGGAATTTCAGTAATTGCAAAGTTGGAATGTTGACTCCCAAAGCTTATGACAGCTTTTCTTGGCCTATTGTTAGCTCCCTTAACAGTAATTCATTGCCTATCTAGTGTCTGACATAATATCCTGAATCAGGTGAAATCTTTGGAATGTTTTAACTCCATTCCAAAAGCTAAGAAGGTCATTGGCTAACATCTGAGGCACATAACAGGGACTTCCTTGCTTTGTTGTAACCTCGCCTATCTAATAAGAATAAGCTATCTCTTTTCATCTTTGAAGTAAGAGCTGCTTTTAAATTTGTATTTTAACAAATTATTATACATTTCATTACTTTTAATAAATTAGGAATTTGTTCATGCATGTGTGTATTTCTGAGTCCATAGTGTAACTGAGGAGTACATTTTTGTTGATTTAACATATAAACACCAGCAGGATTAATACAGATCTCTTGAGATCAACCTTTCTAATGCAAAAGTTGTTACACCTTGATCCACTATATTTTACTCCTTGATAATAGCGATGATTCAGTGTTCCTGTGCATATATGAGAATGTTTCTTAAAATTGAAAAATTCATCAAGCTGTGTTTAGATTTTTTTGCTTTATTTAAATAAATAAAACTGCTAAAGCTCAGGAAGCTCCTAAAACTTAGAAGATGCACAAAGTCTCTTCTTAAGGTTACACACGTAGCAACAATCGCTGAGGAGAGGAGACTCTTAAGTCTGCTGAGTTCCTGCAGGTTGTATAGGGAGTTGTAGGGATGCAGCTCTTGAGAACTGTCACTCATGCTGAGATGCGCTTTCTAGTAATGCTGCTGCAGTTGAGTCACCCATGATCCTGTAAGTTATTCCTCATCCATGCTCTTGTAAATAAACTGCAAACCTCACTGGTTCACGTCTTAACCAGTGTTCTATCGCTGTGAAGTGACCCCACGACCATGCCAACTCTTATGAAAGAAAGCATTTAACAGGCTTGCTTACATTTTCAGAGGCTTAGTCAGTTATCATCATGGCTGGGAGCATGGCACCATGCAGTCAGAAATGTTGCTGGAAAAGTATCTGAGAGTTCAAACATCTGGATTTGCAGGCAGCAGAAGAGACACTGGATCTGGTTTGGGTGGGCTTTTGAAGCCTCAAAGACCACCACCAGTGGCACACTTCTTCCAACAAGGCCATATTCCCTAATCCTTCTCAAATACTGCTACTCCCTGATGACTAAGCATTCAAATATATGAGCCTATGGAGGCCATCCTTATTCAAACCACCATGTTCACTAAAGAGACTTGAGTGGAACCATTTGTGTAGTCTATAGCTAGTTGCCTATCTGGGGTGAATAGGCTTTGTGTCTGCTCAGGAAAACCAGAATGATATATCAGGGTCAGGATAAAGATACAGTGAGAGATGTACTAAGCCTATGCAATTATGCAGCGTCTAGTGTTTGTCTGTATTTAGGTTACCTTAGTATATCCTGGTGTTGAATCAATACTTTCAGGTTCTGCAAAGATGGTTGGTTTAGAACATCCTGATCCTACTACTGTGTGAGGGATGAAGATGATAACACTGTTGTTATAAGCCCCTCTGTCTACTCTAAATTCATGCCATATAATAAGAAGGAAATATGCTGATCTATTTTGTAAATCTTGATGAGGTTTCTTAGCACATTGAGTGATTTTCTTACCACAGTTGGTCCTCTGTATCAACAGTCTTCACATCCTTCGAGGCCAACAATCATGGATAGAAAATAATAGTGTGTACACATTTAAACTTTTGCCATCCTTATTCCCTGAACAAGGCAATGCAACAATTACTCCCAAACTTCTAAATTGAATTTGGCATTATAAGTCATCTTTACGTGACTTTTAAAGTATTCAGGGGTATGTGTGTGGGGGGGGGGATGTAAGTACCACAGCACTTTTGAGCATCTGCAGATTTTGGTGTCTGTGAGGTTTTAGCAGCCAATTCTCCTTGGCTAGTGATGGACAGCTCTGGATTCATCTTTCTGTTTATTATACTATAAATATGAACTGGTGTGTGTTGATTGCAAAGGCTTCATTTTCCTACATCATGGTGCCTCTGCTTTCATTTTGGTATCGTTTGCTGTGTATCAGAAGGCAGTAGCACTGTCTTCCTGCCTAGGAAGTTGAAGGTGATTTTTCTTCAGCAAGTTTACCAGGGTGTGTGTGTGTATGTGTGTGTGTGTGTGTGTGTGTGTGTGTGTGTGTGTGTGAAACACTCTCAGGTGTAGTGAACTGTTCTGATAAGGTGGTTCAAGATTTTTTTCAGTTGGAGAAACTATCTATCATCATCATTGACGTTCTTCAACAGGCCATCTGCCCATTAAGATCTGTCCTTAAAGTTTCTTATTTACTTCCTTACTGTATTTGTCCAAAGTACATGTGGCACATAGCTATAACCCCAGGATTTAGGCTGAAGCATGAGGATCAGAACTTCAGCATCATCCCTAGCTCTGTAGTGGATCCAGAGGCTAGCCTGGGCTACATGAAACTCTGTCTCTAAATATAGAACAAACAAATAAATAAACAAAAACTTTAAAAAATGGCTCAAGAGATTGGGGGAAAATCCACCTTTGTCTCATGAGCCAATTTTAAATTTGAAAATCACAGCTATTTTTAGGAAACCATTTTTTTTGTCATGCTGAATTTAAATCTTATAACAGCTCATTATTTTCAGTCCAATAGGCATCTTTTCTCCTGGCAGCTTTTTATTTTATTTATTTATTTATTTATCTATCTATTTATTTTTTTATTTTTTTAAGGTGGAGCATCTGCTCGGTCTCTCAGGCTGTCAGGATGGGCAGTAGGTGTGGTAGGAGAGGCCACGTCTCTTCTGAAGTCAAGAGGGGCAAGAAAGAGGACTTCTCATCATTTCCAAACTTTGCATAATCATCAGATTGGGCATTTATATCTGTTATTAGAATTGTAAGTCTCTCAGATTTTATATGAGAAACCATGCATTAAATTAGAAAAAAAATTCTCAACAATGACAAAAACTGGATACACCTGTTCAAGTTTTCTTTGCCCTCATGAGCAAAGCAGCTGTGCATGTCCTACCAAGTCAGTGTTACCAGGGGAGCCCAGTGACACTGTAGTCCTTGATGGATAGTGGTATTGTCAGTGAAGGTGCATAGAGAATTTCATTCCTATTGGTGGCTGTTGCCAAAATATTAATGACTTATAAAAGCTAATGAGACATAAAGAAAAATCTATGCCACTTTATTTTGTATGTTTTATTATGCTACTTCTGTTTCGTGGATGAAAGTCAGAGTCCCTCCAAAGCCATTTTACGATATGGCTATAAATCAGGAACAAGAAGCCTGAGCCTGTGCTTGTGTGGTGGTGGTTGCACGTCAGTGCACTCCTGCACATCCCCAGATGTGGTGAGCAAGGCTGTATCTTACTGTCTTTGGTCTTCCGTGTAATGTTTCAATTTTTTTTTTGGAAACATGCTTTACTTCTTGTGTGTAAAGACACATTTCTGTGCACTTGTTCGGAAGATCTGATTTTATGCATACTTATAATGCACGAGCATGGGCTGCCTCCCCCCACACGTTCTCTCTTTCCTCCCACTTTCTGGGAGGTGCGTAATTCCAATTGGTATATGTCCTCTGAGTAACCTCCCACATGACAAACATGGCACATGCTTGCAGAAGCAGCAATAGGTACAACATTTAGCCCAAATGACCTCCCAATGGACATGCGCACAACAGCTGTGTAATACTGCTTAAAGCGCTTCATGTTCTCATCGGGCCACAGGCCTTTTACAAGGCCAGGCTCCAGGTTTTGTTTCATCTTTACAGAAGAAGCGCAGGTTTACAACTGAAACAAAGGTAAATTATATAAAGGATGAGGAATCTGGAGTGAGGCTCTTAAAAAGTCTTCCATTCTTTAATCCTGCCCCAGTTACAAATGTCAGTTGTTTTTATTTCCTCAAAAAGTAGGTATTCATCCACTCGGCTCTTTCCGGGAACAGACTCTAGCTGGAAGAGCCTTTGTAGCTGCCTCGCAGCACACCACGCTGGAGAACATGTATTCCAATTTGGGATCACAGCCTGTTGAAATGTCAAGTTCCTGTTTCACGTTAATTGGATGGAATGGGGACATTTGATTTTCCTCCCTTGAAAACATTCAGGAAATGTATCATCTTTTGTGAGGCAGACTTGTAGAAACTGGTAGACAGCTTTATAACTCAGATGCAATCGCTTGGAAAGATGTGAAAGAATGCTCTCTGGATTTGACCTGCTTGTTCTAATGTCTACTGCTGAAGCTAAATTTTAGACTCACAACTGGGTCATACATATATTTCCTAAGCGGAAACGGACTTGAAAGATTTGCCTGCAATCTGAAAATCAGTGGCTGAAGTTAAAGTTCTTTTGAAAATAGAATAATTAAAAAATATTTTTGTTAAATACTGAAGTCATACAGCCTTGGTTAAGCAAAGTAGTTAAGAGATGTAAAGTAAAGAAATATTAAGAAATAAAACATTCTCTTTGAGAAGGTCTCCTAAGGAGAAGTGAGTTCTTAGGTGTTACGTTGATGAGATAATCCTGGGGACCTAATTTTCATCTCCACAGAATATTCCTAACCAAATGTAAATATGTAGCTGGAAGCTAACTTTCTTGGAGTAGATCTGTGCTGACAGTAAATGGCTAGACTGTCCAGGCTCAGAAACTGGTCTTGAATGTCTGGTCTTGAGTGAGGAGATCACATTTAACTAAAGTTAAGACACTTGATTCTAAAAGCTGAAGACTCTCTAATATAAATCTCATAGCTTAAGTGATAGGCAAGTGTGGTTGGAGCCAGTAAAAACAGAATCAGCACCACATGGGTCTGGATTCCTACGTGTGTGTGTGTGTGTGTGTGTGTGTGTGTGTGTGTGTGCGTGCGTGTGCGTGTGTGTGTTTGGTAGATTGACAATTGTACAAGAAAGCTGGTGTCTACAGCATGCATTCTGTGTCCCTAGACTGTAGCTGATGGTGGAAATCACAATATAATCTCACACTAACTCAGAAGTATGAATAATAAAGGATTACTTATTTAGAGGAGACTCACAGATTACTGTTCTAGATCACAATCCTCTGCATGAATAGAGAACAGGAAAAGAGTCTAGCAGAAGGAAGTGAGAGCTGGAAGCAAGAGAGAGAGCACACACACTTTACAGCTGCATTTATGGTATAAAGGACCATGCCCAAGTGGGCTGATATCTTAAAGGCTATTGGCTAAAGGAGCAGACGAAGCTCCCGCAGCAAAGCATCTTAAAGGCTATTGGCTGAAGAGCAGAAGGAGCTCCCACAGCATGTAGTTGTGTTTTGGAGACAGGATGAGGGAAATTTGTTTCTCAACACTTTAGTTAGGAGTCAATGTAATGATGTCTAAGCCCTGGGTAGGGAGGTTGTGAAGGGCAAATGGTTTGCAGCTGAGGTTAAAGCCACAGGTGAAAGAGTTTTCTTCACTCAGTGTATTTCCACTTAAGACAATTTATCTTAATCTTTGGTCCAAAACTTGATCTGGTATCATTTCCTTTAGTGTATAAGTGTGTAATAGGACCTAAACTTGTTTATAAATGAATTTCAGGTTTGTTAGGAAAATAAGAATGTGAAATAGTGTATATGTTAGTGTTCTTTAAGGAAACCTTACCAATGATTCATAACAAGAAATACAAATTTCCAGAAATTGGCATTAGCTATTCTGCTGATATCTTCCTTCATGAATAAATTATGCCTTGATTAATGAATAAGATGTGTCTCAACTTAAAGCAAAATAATTGGATTATTTTTTACTTCAAATAGGGTTATCTGCATAATAGCCATTCCTTAACCATGGCCAACTTGACATTATTTATGAGGCTCCAGAATCAAGGACAATTAAAATACTGGAATCAGAAAGACATATGCAGTACTTTTTTGTCAGCTCCTCAGGGTTGAAACCAATTACTATCTTTCTTCCTTTTTTTCCTTTTGTTTCTTTCTGCAATGAATAAAATCTTAACTTGTTCTTAATTCAGAGAGTTGTTTGCTGTGAACAAAAACACACAGAAAAGACATCAGGCATTTTTTCACAATTTTAAAAATAAAGTCCCTAGATTTCCAGATTGGCTGTGAGTGTGTGTGCATGTATGTGTGTACACATCCATGTGCAGGCACTGTGTGTGTGTGATGTATGTGTATGTGAAAAGGCTGTGTGGTATATATGTGTGTGTGAACTGTATATATGTATGTGGCTGTGTGTAGTATATATGTGAGTGTGTGTGCTATGTATGTGGTATATGTGTACATTGTGTGTGTTTCTGTATATATGGAAGTGCTTTGCCTGAGGGTGTGAAAGTGGAGGCCAGTAAGTGTCTTCATCTATTGCTCCCTCTCTGTCTTATTGCTGTGGGAGAGACGGGTTTCTCATCTATCCTGACACTAACCATTTGGGCCAAGCTGACTAGCTAGTGAGCTCCCAGTATACTCACATCTCAGCCTCCAAAAGTTTAGGTTTCAGACATGTGCAGCCATGTTCAGCTTTTACATGGGTGTTGGGGATTCAAGCTCAAGTCGGCAAGGTTGCAGAGCAAGTGCTCTCAGCCACTGAGTCATCTACTATTCCTCAGAGTTAATTTTAAAGTCTTATATCTCTGAAATACAAATCAAAAGACACATTAGCAAATATTAATGGATTACATTGGAAATTATGTCCAGATTAAAACAGCTGGTGTCCTAATGTCCTAATGTAACCATACATCTTCCAATTTATATTTCCCTTTGTGACTATTCCTGCTTCATATTCCATTTCAACAGTATTATTGTATTTTCCTCTCAAAATAGTCTCAAAATAATTCCTAAGGGTATAATGTTGTCTGCCCCTTAGAAGATGCTAACAGAAATGACAGGGTGGCTCATAGCAATTCAGTAGCAAGGTCTTAATCCAAGTCTTCCCATTAGAGAAAAATAGAGGTTTTGATTAGTAATTGCTTTCAAGTATAATTATCTGTAGGGGAAAAAAATCATTGTTTTTCAGTGAGCCTCAGATCTGAGCATTCTGAACACACTCACCTTAACAGTGCACACGCACGAAAGCTGTGCTGTGTCCTTAGAGTGAGGTCATCTCTCTCTCTCTCTCTCTCTCTCTCTCTCTCTCTCTCTCTCTCTGTTTGTTTTGTTTCCTACACTGTGTGGGTAACCTGGGTACTGAAGCTGAGATCATTTATCAGATAGAAGTTGGGATATTTTCATGACTGTGTGTTCCTTTACCTAGTTGAGTCTTGAAAATGAAAGTGAGAGTATCTGGAAGCTGTAACTACAAAGGCTGATTCATTGATGTTGCGAGTATGGGATCAAATTATCTTGGGCCATCTTTAATAGCAATTTTATCCTTCTCTGTATATGACTGAGCATCTTTGTGACCATTAGCTAAATACATTGGAACTTATAAAGACCCCAGCTGCCACCAACCAAAGGCTAAGAATGCCGGCAGAGAGCGTCTGAAGTCAATAGAAGAAATTTCCCGGCTTTGCTGTGTCGCATCTACCCTAACTTTCCACAAATGTATTTAAAGTGTCTTGATTCATAGCTTTCTTTGTTCTGTTATTATCAAACTTCATGGAGCAGATGTCATGTCGGAGTGTGGCATTTGGGGAACCAGAATCTATGTTCCCAGGCCATGATGACTCACGTTTGGTTCCACTCTTTTGTTGACAAAATACGTAAGAGAATCTTCTTGGTATGTGAAATCTAAGTGATGTACACAATACTTTTATCTCTCTCCTCTTTTTAAAGAAGGTCTTGCCATGTGGCCCAAGCTGCACTTGAACTCACAATCCCGCCTCTACTCCCCAAGTGCTGGGATTATCATGCTGCCCCCTACACACAGTGCCCCTCGCTCTCCGTCTCCTGCCTTCATTTCTTTTCAGCTCTTTGGTGTAGGTTCCTTGGATGACTTCTGCCTTACAACATCTCAGCCATTCTGCTCACTCCTCTATTACTGATCACATTAGCTCAACAGTCGTTAACTACAGTTTCCATGGTCAGTCATTAATGAATGTTTCATTCTGCCTGTCTTATTACTTTGCCAACAAAACTGCTGCGAAGTTAATTACCTGGCAGACATTTAAAGCATAAGATTCGAAGACAAGGCTTTTGCTGTTAAGTTGTTAGGCAGACCCACTTCTGTTATTACAGAACAACAACAGATGCCTTTCACGACGAAGCCAAGCAGGTCACTTGAACCCTATTGTTGAAACGGTTGATTTCATATTCACAAAAAATGGAATCTGCTGGGGTCTGGAAGCCATGGTTGTGTAGTTTGGACCACATTTAATTATGCCCTTTGAAGACTGTTCATATTCTTTGAATCTAGCTTTTTAAAAAAGTGTATTGTTTTGACCTGCTGAGCTTCTAACATTTGAAGGAGAATAGTGGCTTCCTTAAATCACGGCACCCCAAGCAGAAAGGGTTTTCCTCTCAAGCAAAGGCTGAGCACGAGATCTCAGGAGCCATCATGAGGCCGCATTGGTGGGCCTCTGCACTCTGGAACCTAAGATTTCATTGTTCTTACAGGATGGAGACTCTTGTCCATCTTGATGCCTCTAATAAACAATTATTCGTAAAGATATCCTGGCACTGCTCTGAGCTTTTTACTTAGCTGTTCTGTTTCCTAGGTCCTGTTAGGGAATGTGTGGGGAACAGATAAAGTCCTGAGTGAATGTGTGTTGTTGACAAGGGCATGGCCATGTCAAAGATTCCGATGCCTCAGATTCCAGGGAATGGCAAGGGCTATTTCTGGTCCCAGTTTAGCTATTGGCAATGTATACAGAAATCATCAACCTCAGCTTCCTACTCCAAGATAACTGCAGCCTGAGACTTCCCCCCTACTGAGACCTTCCCTCTTACCAAGATTAGCTCACCCTCTTCCTTATTCAGCTGTATATAGTAAGCCCACCTCCTCTACAGTTTACACATATAACAAACGTGCTGAGTTTCCGGGCTGTTGTTAGTACATCTCCTTAAAACTCATGAGGTACCAAATCCCAGCTCTTCTGTGTCTGCCCTTTCTCCATCCCCTAATTCCCCACTAGACCAATCAGGTCAGTCCCCAAAGCTGTGCAGGTCATGGCAGGAATGTGTGGAGATCAGGTTGTGCCTTGCTCTACATTACTCCATGTTATGTGAAACAGTGGCTTAAGTTGTACTTAGCCTGGGAGATTCAATTGTACAAAGCAGGGCTTGGCTCTATTTGAGTGCAAATAGAGAGGGAGAATGACTGTATCCTGCTGTGGGTGTGGACATACTACCTGTCTACTGCCCAGCACAGGGCATGGACCGAAGGATAGCTTATTCCTACAAGTAGGAGTAACATCTAAAGGTATCAAGGTAGGCTAGGGACATATGGGCACAGGCATGTCTCTAAACCATATCAAAAACACAGAGCTGAGAACTGATCAAACACACCAGTCAATGAGGGAGACAACACTTTCACCTGGACCTTATGAAAAGGATGCATAAAACTGCCATGCTGATGACCCTCCTGACCTGTCATCCTACCTCTAGGTGTGTGTTAAGGGACTGACAGGAGAACACTCCATGGCCGCTAAAATTGCGGGGTTTATCTCTATGCCTGTCTGTCATGACCAAGTCTTTCCTCTATGGTCCTCAACCTCTGAGGCTTTGCTTGACCCTGTAACTCACATGTGACTTTTGCAATATTCCTAGCCACCTGTAGTGACTGCACCCTGCACAGCCCTTTGAATTCACTATTCCCTTTTATACTTTTAGCTATTCTGTAACACACACACACACACACACAACTGTATGATGTTTAATTTGTGACTTGAGGGCTAATATTAGTAACTAAGATTACCAACTTCCAGACATCAAAGGAAATTCAGTTCACTTGATAAACTGCAGCCAAGGAAATGGATCAGCTTGTGGATTTATTGTTACTCAGTAAATTCTGATGTTGTCAGGAGCACAGTCTCCATGGTCAGAGTTCACACATAAATACACAGTCCTATAAAATTTGAATTTCAGAGAATTAGTAAGTGCCAATCATCCCGTGCTTCCCTAGGAAGTCCCATGTTTGAGTTCTATGTGTTTATATTCATACAAAAGTCACCCTGATCTTATTGTCATATGTAGCAAACTGGGACACAAATGAGAGATAATTTTACTATTTTGCCAATATTCTATCTAGTTTGGTTAGGGATATTTTAATGCCATTTCTAAATATCTCAAAGCTTTGGGTTCTAAATTTGGGTAGCTGTTAAGTCTCACAAATTAGTAAAACTCACTGATGTGTGATCAAGACAGTCCCTGTGTCCCTTTCAGCTTCATTTGGCTTCAGGTGATTTTTTTTTAATAATAGTCCTAACATGAGGTAGGAGCTTTATTTCTGTAGACAACAGTAAGCACCAAGGGCCTCTCCATATTGAAGTTTTCCTGCTAAGGACCTGCATTGTATCCACTAGTTTGCACAATGTTCAAAAACTTCCCCTGCTTTTGTTTCTCTGAAGCTGAGATGAATCCTGCATGAGTCCTGCCTATTATGGTCCCCTGGAAAGAACTTTCCTGCTGGAAAAGTGTGTCTGGTGCTTTTTTCATTTGACAGGACAAGGCCTGGCTCTGCCAAGTTTCTAAATCCTGTGGATGCTTCTATTACTGACCAAACTGAAGAGACATTTTGGCTTTTGCAACCGTTTGCACAATGGCATGGTAATATATCTCAAAATGTCTTTCTCGTTATAGAACAAATTTGCAAGGCTCTGAGGACTACCTTTCCAGGTGGGGATATAATTTCTGTAAATTGAAAAAATAAAATTAGGCATTGCTCACTTTATCTTTTCCTCCAACTAAATTGGGTAATGGTCCTGAACTTCGCAGGCAGCTTGGAATTCTTGGTTACTGAACTAAATGGCCTAGATTTCACTGGAGTGTGACATTCACTCTAAGGAGGAAGTGAAGGAGAGGAGAGAGAAGTTTGGGTACCACTACTCCATCAGTCATGTGAAAATGGAGCAAAAGAAGGGGGAAGGGTTTCCTGCAGCTGAAATCATGGGCTGTTTGGAGCATGCTATCCAAACCATTTTAGAAGTGTGATTAAAGGGACCACTTCACCCCAGGATTCTCCACACGCCCCCTTCTATGTCCAGCAGGGGTGAGAATACTGTAGCAGGTGTCCACCCGTCTCCTGATGCAGTCAGAAGACTCCTAACTTTGCCTGAGAGATTTATCTGGGTGGGCAACATTGAAAATCCCTATGACCAAGAAGTATGATAACTTAATGGCATGGTTATTGTTTTAGTTATGTTTCTATTACTGCGGCAGAACACCACGACCAAAAACAACTTGGAGAGGAAAGAGTTTATTTCAGCTTACAGTTCATATCACAGAGCATTACTGTAGGGAGTCAGGACAGGAAGTCCAGGAAGGAGCTTGGAGGCCTGAGCAGAAGCAGAGGCCTCAAAGGCATATTGTTTACTGACTATTCCCCATGGCTTGCTTTTGTATACAGCCCAGGACCATCTTCCCAGGGATGGCACTGCCCACAGTGGCCTAGGCCCTCCCACATCAGCCATCAATCAAGAAAATGGCTCCCAAGCTTGCCTAAGGCCAATCTGATGGTATTTTCTCAACTAAAGTTCCCTCTTTTCAGATGACTCTAGTTTGGGTCAAGTTGACAAAATCCTAACCATCACAGTGGTGATAGCAGGGTGGATTAAAGTGAGGTAGAGGGGATGTGGCAGGGAGGATGTCTTGGGGATGCTGGGTGCCTAGATGCTCAGAGAGGGAAAGGGGGAGTCTATGCCGGGAAGCCTATTGGTAGTGTTCAAATAAGACAGTGCAAATAAGATTATTAACAGCATGTGAAGAATAAACATCAGCAAAGTTACTCTTTGAGACTGTCGCAATCTTTTAATTAAATTTTGCTTGTTGCAAACACTTTAACTAGCATTCTTTTCGTCTAGGCTATGAACAGGCGCATGTGCTGTACTTTAGAAGTTAGCATGAAGCACCAAGGGCGTTTACTCTCTCTGTCCTGGTTGTCCATCTTATGTCACCTCTCCTTGGGAGGAGATAAGTGGAGCATCAACCCCTTGCCCTAACAGTTGATGTTAGCTCAGGATTTTCAGGAGAATCTATGTTTTAAAAGCATTTTAAGCATTTTTAAAAAAAAATATTTTCTTAGCCACAGATGTTGAAATGTTATGATTGTTTTTTTTCTTCAAAAATAAAAATGTACTTTCAGTTGGTTCAAGGCTTGCCAGAATCCTCGAAGCCAAAGCCTGTGAGCCAGTTAGTGGTGGTGAACACCTTTAACCCCAGTACTCGGGAAGCTGAAGCCAGTGGATCTCTGTGAGTTCAAGGCCAGCCTGGTCTACAGAGTGAGGTCCAGAACAGCCAGGATTGTTACACAGCAAAATCCTATCTCCAGAAAGAAAGAAAAAAACCAAAAGACAGACAGACAGTGACAGAGAGAGAGAGAGAGAGAGAGAGAGAGAGAGAGAGAAGCCCCTTGTCAGAGGGTGCTTTCTCTGGCAGAATTCCGGTTATCAGGAGAATCAGAGCATCTTGTTTAAACCCTTGTTTTCTGGTTGTGTTTGGTGGTGAGCCTTTCGATGATGTGGTCAGTGAGGCCATCTTGGTGCCCATAAGCCTGGGAGTTAGCAGCGTGAGAGTCTATCTTTATGGTGGCTTTTCTGTCTATACCAGAAGGTTTTCTAGGAAGCCACAGAGGTAGCATGTATGCCAGTGGATCCGGAACACTGAGGCTTGAAATGGCTTAGTTGAAATTCTTCAGGGCCATGGTGACTGTCAGCCCTGGTAATCATGCAGATACTCCCTACACTTGTCTGGGATACTCACACTGTGGCTGCGACCCCACGTGCCTTCCTCTACCTGAATGAAGGGGACTGGAAAAGTTCAGAGATAACGAAAGATCACAGAATGCACAACTACTGAACGAAGATTCCAAGCCAAACACACAGTGGATATGAGGGGTTCCCGGCAGTGCCTTCTCATTTATGTCAAAAGGCTTCACTGTAGCCTTCATTTTGAACAAGCAGCATGCCACCAGCTCATAAAATCTGTTTACATCACATACCTAACAGGAAACTTACTATCCCTTTCCCCATAAACCATCAACTGTCCATAGCTCCTCATTAGTGATGGGGGTTTATGAACCCCTTCCTGCTCCATGCTGGAATACTGATTGGTTTGATCTTATCTTAGGCCAGCTACCACATCTGCTCTGAGTTCAGGAGTATAATATTTGTTTTTGTTTATAACTCCCAGGGATTTTTTTTTTTTGACACACTCCAGACCAGATCCCAAGACTAGCCTGGAACTTGGGATCCTCCTGCAACAGCCTGCTACGGGGCTGTGGGACTGTAGGCTCAAGGACACCGTACTTCACTATTTTAACCACTTTAGATTATGCAATACCACCAGCCCTACTGCCCCTTTGTTCTAGAACTGTGGATTTGATACGTCTCATAATTCCATCAAATTCCTTAAAACATAGATCAAACGAAATAGGAACAGTGTATCTTGTTACACAACATGTGACAAAACACTTTGTGAATCTCACTGAACTTTTAAGTAATCCTCACAATTTTCCTTAGATGCATTTTTTGTAGAGAATTTTCTGTTTTGAGTTAAAGCATAGGTTTTATTGCAAATGTATATTGAAACACTTTAACAGACCCATTTAATTAAAAATTCTGCATATTTATTGAAATTGGATTGTTAATCCAAATGAGAAAAGCGTGACCATCTTTATTTTTAGAACTGTATGTAAATATTAACAAATAAATCATAAAGTCACTAAAATAATTCAAGAGGTGATGGAGCAGCAAAGGGTCTTTTTGGTTGTTCTTTTGTTGTTTGTTTGTGTTTTATTTTTGCTTTTGTTTTTTACATTAATATTCTTATTTGTATCTTTTATTTCTTATTTATATTTTATTGTTTCTTTCTAACTTTTCCTTTGGGAGATGCTACAAGGGTAAAGGGAAGATACAGAGGGACTAGGAAATGAGTGGGATTGGGGTACATGATGTGAAATTCCCAAAGAGTCAACAAAAATTTTGTTAAAAAGAGAAACACATTCAAGGAGTATATTTTCCCTAACCTCTGTTAATTTTAAAATAAATACATTCTCATGTGCCTATGAACTAAAATCTAAGCTTGTATCCAAAATATGTTTCAAAGTTAATCTGTTAAAGTCAATGTCTTAGAAAAAGTTCTTTCTTTGTTCGCATCAACACACATATTAACACACATATACAAACATACACATTTGAAATGTCTCCACATACGTATGCATTAACCTAAGTGTAGGATGCTATCACACAGTTTTGGTGAGTTAACATTGGATTTTACTTGGTCACCTTCTGTACAAGCAAGTATGCATATTTAAGACTGTAACTCCCTTCAGTAATTTCACAAGTTCTTTCTAAGAAAATTTCTGATTTGTATTTTAAACAAATTACCTTTATTTTTAAAGACAAAGAATATAATAATGGCATTTTCCCATTTTATACCCAAAGCATATTTGAGAGTTTTAGAATTTATACATATTACTGCAAGCATTTACTCAGAAAATAAATCCAAGGAAAAGAAGAAAATAACTGGTAGTTTCTCTCCTGTCCTCCAGTTTCCAAACAGACATCAAAAGAATTTTAAGTGGCTCAGTGGTTAAGAGCACTGACTGCTCTTCCAGAGGACCCGGGTTCAATTCCCAGCACCCACATGGCAGCTCACAACTGTCTGAAAATTCAGATCCAGGGGATCTGACACCTTCACACCAAAGGACATAAAATAAAGATAAATCATAAAAAATATATAATATTCTGTAGGTCTTTGGAGATTACCTATCCATTCAAAATATATTTCTTTAGATCTAGGAAACCTAACTAACATAACCATAAGATTGACTATTATAGATGATTATTAGTCTGTATTTCATAATTATGCATTATATTTTTAAATGAGCTGCATAAAGATAATACCTTAAATAAGAGTAGAAATATACATACAATAAAATAAAATCAACCTTAAATTTATATCAATTGACTAAAATCTAATACATAACAATGTAAAATATTTTGAGATTAACAATTGTTTTTTAGATTAAGATTTAGATTTAATAATCTACCCTTTTTCCTCATTTCTATATCATATTCCATTTTCTTCTTTTAGAAAGAGATTACTATGACTAATACCAACTTGTAACCAACCCCATTTAGATTAAAACAAACATTTATAAACAATATTTTGGGAATTTAGGCATAGTTTTCTAGACTACTTTCTGCTGATTGTTTGGTACAGTGATCTTTGAGGGACCAGGAGAAAATTTAAAATTATGGCTAAATCTTGGTTGAAATAGTCTGCAAGGCTGTATCATCTCAGCCAGTTGTTTCAAAGCTGTTCTGGGATGTTGGATCACCTGGATTGTTGCTCCCATTGTAGCCTTCTCAGGGAGTCTTCCTTGATCAAACCACATTAGTCTGAAAGCAATCGACAGCATCTTATCTTCTGTGGCAGCAAAAGAAGAATATCTTTTCCAAAGCAACATATCCTTAGATGCAAATTTTGAAGTCAAGATACCTTTAGTATGTACATACATACACACACACACACACACACACACACACACACACATATGTGTTGGTTTAACTTAGCCCCCACAATCAAATGTCTCTCAGCATTTAGCTCATTAACAGTTAAAACATTCAAAGAAAACACAATAATATACATAATACAGACTCTCTGTATATTACTCATCTTTAAGTGATGAGTATTATTATAACTTATTACTCTGATTTTAAGGACCTCAGTTTATTGTCTTTAAAATATTTTTTTTAATTTATGACTCTGTCTATCCTTTATCCTCTCTCTCCCAAGCTTATGCGTATTTATCAAACACATTGTGACCTGTTTGGAGGCCTTTTTTCTTTTGTCTGAATCTGTCCTTATTGTGTATTTGTAATTTTTCCTTACTAAAAACAAACAAACAAACAAACAACAACAAACTGCTAAATTGGCATGGCTAGGACAAAAGTGGCAGCTTTAGCTGCAGGCTCAACCTAACTTGGCTCTCCAACACAGCTGGGTACCAGAAAGAGTCACGCTTACCTCCCTGACTCTGGGAAACAGTAGTAAATAGCGTGAAGCTGTGCTCTCCAGCCTGCAGGCAGAGGCTGGGAGACGTCTCTTTACCGAGTCCTGTGTAAGAGGTCGTGGGAACCCATCCACAGCTAAAGCCTGCTGTAACCAGTGGATCCAGTTCTGTACTGAGGTCCATAATGAGAGACATGAACTATGAAGCTACTCTTGAGTCTGTTTTGTGTATCTAGAGCTCTTCTTTAAGCTTTATTAGGTCTTAGATGGAAATTCTGGCTCTGCATTGAAGTGTCAAATATAAGGGGAAACCTTTTCTGTCTTATCCAATCCTGATGCCCTTTTAAAATAATCACTCAGAGGCTTAATATTAATTACAAACTGGTATATTAGCTCAGGTTTATTATTAATTTCCTCTTATAATTAAATTAACTCATTTCTATTAGTCTCTATTTTAGCACAAGGTTCATAGCTTGTTACTTCATATCTTGCTTCAATCATATTTGAGTTAGAACAAACTCTATGAGAGGGTCTGTGTGATTTTGTAAGTCATCATTGTGCTTGTGATTTAGTTGGAGTTCATGTTTCTGGGGGGGTTGTAGTTATTTGGTCTGTGATAAACTGACAAAAATATCCTTTCTAGCACAAAACATGCGGTGGCATGTTCACACATGCACTTTTTTAAGTACTAAAGGAACAGTATGTACCCTTACTCAATAAGATATACAGAAGCATACACCCAAGTTCTTTGTGGTTGCACGCTCAGCTTGTCATCTTTGAAGTGGGAACACCAGAAACCCTGATGCTGATGAGGAATACAGCATGTTCTCCCACACATGGCGAGGTTGAGCACTCGCCCTCTCTAACTTCCTTCTGTAATGCAGTTATTGAACAAGCCATGACTTTGCTTCGAACTTGAGTGTGTGGTCTTCTCCCACCGAGTATCTGAGGCTTACAATTTGACTGCTGTCATATCTGAAATATGGACTTAGATGTTCTGTCAAAGATATGGGATGAATACATTTATTTCCAATTTCAATAAATTTCTGGCTCCAAAATTTTCACATCCTTTTGTGCTCTCTATCTCTCTCTCTCTTTTTTTTTAACACCATGATTGTAATTTGGGTCTTCATTATTTCATGCAAGGGTCACAAAGCAAAACCAGCAGGCTTCAGACTAGATTTCTCTTCTTTTTTCAATTTGCCTATTACTAATCATATCTCTCCTGATCACTGCGGGATGGTGAAACTATAGACTTGTATCATGTCCTCATTTCCTTCTGAGCTTTAATGGTTATTTAAAACAAGCACATTTTATTTTCTCCTCCCTTTATAACCTGTGTTCCCAGGAGGGATATTTCTGTCGTGGTTCTTTTCTCTGGCTTCTGTGTCTTTCTGTACACTTTTCCCCTCACCTGGTATGCTTGTCCTTCCACCTCATCTATTAAGGGATCATTCAATTTGATGTTTCTATCCCAAGTTATATGAAAACTCACAAAACAATCATGTTTATTGAAACTTTTCCAAAGGTACAGAGACAATTCATCGATTCTGATATTTTTGATGAGGTAAAATTTACATAGCATAAAATCTTTTATAGACATGCCCAGATAACTCCAAGGTCATTCTTGGTATTGCCACTTTGACAATCAAGATAAACATTCACTTTTAAATTTGTTTGTTCAGTTTTAATGACCTCTGAACTTAAAAGTAATGTGTGTCCATACCTGATTCAACAGACACAAAAAGAGCAGAGCAATGAAAGGAAATGGATTCCTATACTATGTCTAAATGACAATGTACTGTGGACTTTACTTTCCAGGTCCCACATGCCTTATTTTTTTTGAGTTGTTGTCTGTATTGTTTGTATGATTTGGATCAACTATTTTGTTTATAGAAACTCTTTTTTTGGTATTGGGGTTTTCATCCCTGGACTCTAGATGACTTAGTCTGTTAGAATTACGTATATATATATAGCCTAAATACTGTGATGAGTATGAGTATTTAAGTGACTTAGGATTCAATATCGTAAAGAGTAAATTCTTCACTATGTGGAGTTTGTGATATAAAAAGACTGCTTAATTTGTTTACGGAGAAAGCCAATAAGAAGGAGAAGTGGGATTTATTGTATGATTCTCAAGGGAGCCGCCACATTTGGTTGTTTACCCACGAAGTTAGTCGGGCTCTGCATCTCCATGCTAATCAAAAGAAAAGCTATTTTGGCTTATGGTTTCAGTCTAAGTCTCGGGGTGACAGAGAATATCAAGGTGGAAGAGAGTAAACCAGGGGCTTCTTACCTCATGGTGACCAAGAGACAGAGAGAAAAATATCAAGAAGGGGCCAAGGCCAAGATATAAAGTGCACCCTACAATAGCATACTATCTTCAGGTAGATAGCACCTTCTACAGTTGCACTGTTACCAATAGTTTATTCACATTTTTGAATCATCATTGGATTAATTTATAGACTCTACTTGAGCTCCCACAACCTAACAGTCTCCGGACTTCATTGCTGCCCAGAGGCATACCTCTCTAGTGTACAGGAACCCATCAAGCCAGTACATTAACACTAGAGATCAGGTGTCACACTTCGTCTCCGTGCAGCATGTTGGGTATTTAGTGGATATTTAATAGGTTAAGTGCCTTTTGTAGGTCTGTTGTAACTATAGCACAGAACAGGTTTTTATATTCTGTCGTAGCTATTGGCAATTGCATCTGCAAGCTTGGGAAGGGAAGCTGAAACCAATCTACTATTCATCATTAGCTTTATTGGTACAGATAGCTCATTTGGGGGCTAGACTTATTTCCTCCCCTTGCTCAGAGATTGTGTGTTAAGAGTAGGGACTGTCAGTCCTTTGTCTCAGGGAACAAACAGCAGGAGTCATGGCCTGCTTGGTGCAGGCTGCCTATTTGATCTCTTAAAATGACCAAGTCTTAAAGTAGTAGGCCTATGATCCAGCAATGGCTATTTCAATTCCTTTTATCATTGATTCTAAAATTCTGGAATTATTAAGAATGGAACTTCTATATTATAAAACAAAGGTCACTTTCTCTTTTTGCATGCTTCTGTGGTTCGGTTTTGGCTACCTTCTACTGGTCTCTTCTGATGATCTCAGCTGGCTCACTCTGGGAGCTCTAGTCAGCTGGGAGGTTGGTTGGAATCTGACTGCCAACAGAAGGTTCTATGCACAAGGACAGAAGTTGGCCCCAGGGAGTGTAAGGCCTGTGTCAGGTATCTCCACTGCAGGCAAGACAGTCTACTTCTTACAGAGTTCCAAAGTAACAAGTGAAGGCAAGGTCATCTTTACTAAATTCCTTTGGCCCAAGAAATTTCATGGCTAAGGACCAAACCAAAGGAAAAAGAAATTTCTACATGAAATAACTGCAAAGTGTTGTCAATTATTTTGTTTTTAATTGACCATGATCTCCATATTCATTCATGGTTGTAGATAGAGTATAGTTCTCATAGGAAGACAGTATTTCAGTATAATGTTTATACCTTGTATGTAGATTGAAACAATAAGTATAGGGTGCTGATGTGCTATGAGGCTTGGAAGCTCCACTTTGTTTGAGTTTATAGTGCAAACTCTAAAATATTTCCAGCAAGATTAAAAATTCAGTACTTTACCTTTTAAACCAAGTTTTCAAAGTAAGAGAATAACTATAATGTAAAATCTCTATGCCTAAATCCCACGACTGAGTGCTGAAAATTTCAATATGAAATCACTCCCCAAAGCAACTGTGTCCTTTTAATTTTTAACTTCTATAGAATATCAGAAAAGGGAACAGGGATAAAAAAGAAAGCGTAGGGTAAAATTGTAGTCATAAATCTATTGAAGGTACCTATGTTATTTGGAAGCTAATTATGACTGTGTGCAAAGCAAATGAAGTAAGAACTGAATTAATGGATGCCCACTACCTCCCACAAGGTAATGAGGCATGCTTTATAGCAATAGTGCCTCAAATTGAAAAATTAAACTGCGGTGGAGAGAATAAAGGGGCAGTCAGGTTAAGAATAACAAACAAGGCCAAAAGACTTCCCAAAGGCCTTCTCTGGGATTCACAATCTTTGCTTGTTTCCCTGTGATACAGAATATACTATTAAGCACAGAATTTTAATGATTTCCTACATCCCTCTTTTTCTCAAGAGAAACGAAGGGAAGAGGAGAAAGAGAGAGGGGGAGGGAGGGATAGAGAGACTCAAATATATTCTCGTTTTTTAGGTACTGTTCTTAACGTTGATGCAATGCTAGTCTTCTACTTTTCTTGCTGCGAACACACTGGAGATTTTCAGCTAGTTTCCTTCTAAGCACTCTCTGTTTTTATGTTCTATGGTCCTTTTACCGAAGGAGTCACAAGAATATCAGATTCAGGAGACAAAAGTAGATTCTATAAATTTCATCCTTACACAGAAGAAGCAACTGTAAACTAGTGTGTATTTTTATGATGTTTCTCAACAATACCTCAAAACCAAAACTCATGAACTTCATATCAGTATTTTTTTTAAGTTTTTTGTTATAGAAACAAAAAATCCAACTAAAGCAGAAAATTGGTTTCAAGAACTGTGGCCCTTGCTGTAACTATCTGACTATGTAATTTAGAAGCACTAGAAACTGCTTTGTGGGAGGGATTTGGAAACGCTGGGACACAGAGGATTGAATACTGTAAGGCTTAATGGATGGCTCTGATAGGATCTTAGAGGACTAGAATGCTGATAGGAATCCCAACAGTAAAAGGCAATGTAGGTCTTGCAGGGAACCAAAAATCTATTTGTTCATCATGCTACGTTGTTGCAAATGACTTGCCTGTGTTCTGTGCTCTAACACTTTGGGAGGCTGCATTTAAAGGTGATCCACTAGCTGATCTGAGAGAGGTGCTATCCAGGCAGCCTAGCATCCAGACTATTGCACAATTATCACTAGCTTGTCTTAGTCAATATTACAATGAGAGAATCAGGAGTTAAAATGCAAAAGAAAAATTTAAAAACCTACAGTTAAGTAATAAAACTTCATATAAAATGTAGCTCTAAGAAGATAGGGTATCTGAGGAAATTATCACTAATAAAAAGAAGGCAATGATTTTGTACTTGAATATTAAGAAAAAATTCCAGAAGGGTATTTCAGAAATTGGCCAGAACCCATGAACTGTAGATTCCAGAATAAAGAAGTGGAAACTCACTTGAAAGCGTTTTCTTTGAGAGTGAGCAGGGAGGTATACTGCTTATAGACATAGATTACCAGAAATAATTCTTTTCTCAAACAGGTGCTTTCCTTATGTCCAAGAACAAGGAAACCCTTGAGTCAAAGAGGAAACTAAGGGAGACTGAATCTGGGGAACAGGGGAGGTCAGGGATTGAGCAAGGAGGAGTGGGGGGGAGGGGAAACTATGGTTGGGATGCATTGTATGAGAGAAGAATCTATTTTCAACAGAGAGAGAGAGAGAGAGAGAGAGAGAGAGAGATCTCCAACTGTGACTAGAGAAGTTACTTCTTTGTTTAGTTCCATATAACCCCCAACTTTCACTGGACCCAGCTTGATGATCAGATTTGAAGTCCTCCAACACCCTGATTAGTTAGACTGCCTTGTAGTGAGTTCTGGATATTTCTCTTAGATTTTTAAATGTGGTGTACAGGATGAATAAGGATATAGATAACACAATTTTGCTGTTATTTTTCTTATATTCTAAAAATAGTGCTATGACTTAAAAGCCATACCTAATTTTAACTAATAAGGTGGTTTTTATAAACCTGCTTTAAAATGTAGGCATGGTAGGGATTGATGAAAGCTTTAAGAAATAATAGAATGAGGTTACTATGAGTTTATTTTCTAAATTACCAGGTAGTATACACAGTTCTTGATAATCAGATAAGGAAAAGACAAATAGATAGGAGGAGATGTAAAGTATTTTACAGAGAATAATTTCTAAGCCTCATCCCTGGACAGCTATGGTAAACCTTCCTATTTACATACCATTTGATTCCTATCAATGACAAACAGTAATTAGTATTATCCAAGTATTATCATTTTCCTGTGAATTTTACATTTCAATTCATAAATAGTGTGTGATTTCCATGATGGACACTAGCAAAAAAAAAAATCTACTTTTGTGTAAAACTACTCAAGAGTGTATCTTGGCTTCTGATCAGTGTATTGTTGAAAAGGAGATGACATTAGTTGTACTTACCAGTTGCTTATGAAAATTTAATGGAATTTGTGATATAAAATGAAATATTGGATGACCTTAAGACAAGCTGTCTTTAATGACAGCCTGGAATACAAATACCTCATTCTCGAGGCCATTTACCTAAGGCTTTTAAATTAAAATTTCTAAGTATCTTGCATGTTCAGCTCTACATTTAAAGCAAGTGGCACTCTACTTCAAGGAACTGAAACCACTTATGGTCATAAAATAATAGATTTAGATTGGCCTTTTAATAAAGGGATGAGCACACCAGAAATCTGAAGGGTATTACTGTAAGCAAAAATCATTACTGAGATCTACAGAGAACAAATTGATTTTAAAGGTTGTCATCTTTGCTGGCATATGATAAAATACAATAATGATAATCAATATTAAAATGTTCCCTAGGAAGGAAGATATCCTGAAGCAATACATAATTTCAGTCTTGCATGGCTCAATGTCATGGATAGGATTGCTGAGTGCATGAAGCAGATGGATTATCTTGGTGGGTGACTGAAAATGAAGCCTGAATAAAAAGGACAAGGCATGGAAATTTACCAGTAGAGTTACCTCTGCCTTTTTTTATATATATAGAAACACTGCCCTTTAGTCCCCCAGATTCAGTTTACAGAGATTCATCACAGTCTATACCATTCAGCACTGCTGCAAAATGCATCCACAAGTAGAGCTGGCTCTAACCAAAGCTGTTAGAAAGATCTGAAGGTAAAATTATTTATAACAGTTTTCATTTATGTCTTTTAAATATTTTGACATGTAATTCATTTCATTATTATCTGTTTTTGAGGTGAAAGCATGCCTTCTTTCATTTCCTCTTTAAAAAGAATACCTGTAAAAGAGGAATATGCCATTCTCAGATTCCTCACACATATCTGGGTTTGGAATGTTATATTATCTAAACATCAAGGGAATTACATAATAGATAGTTTGAATTGAAGGCAAAGTAGGCTAAACAAAGATAGAATTTTGCAACTAAAATACTCATAGCAACAACTTTTGAAAGATGATTTATTAAAGTAACTGTACTGATCATTTTATTGCTACAACAAAGCAAGAACATTTGAGTGTAACATTCCTCAGTTCTGATTGTAACTGATTATCTCATTCTGTTCCTAAATTTCAAGTTTAAATAATAAGCATCAAAAAATTTACAGAATTGAAAGGAGTCCTATGGAGGAACTTTATAACTCTACATGCCTACATTAAAAAATCAGAAAGAGCACAACTAAAAGTCTTAATGATGCAACTCAAAATGTTGGAAAACAAGAATAAACCAAATCCCAACACAGTCAACAGCAAGAAGTCATAAAAATCAGAGCAGAAATCAATTAAATGGAAACAAACAAACAAAAAAAAACAATGCAAAGGAGCTGTGAATCTAAGAACTGGGTCATTGAGAAGACAGACAAGATTGACACACTCTTGGTCTAACTAACCAAAATAAAGACAAGAGCAAAATTATTAGAATCATAAATGAACTGGGAAACATTTTATCAAACATCAAGAAGAAAAGATTAGAATATTAAAAGTGAATTCTTTAAAAACATGTAATCTGTAACATGAAGGGGCCTGCTTGTTGGGGTTTATGTCCTGCCCAGTTCCCCACAGCCAGCAAGCCCCAAAGAAAATCACACAGAGATCTCCATAAGATTGTAAACTGATTGGCCCATTAGCTCAGGCTTCTTATCAGCTCCGTAGCTTATTTTAATCCATTGTTCTTATCTATATTAGCTACATGGCTCGGTACCTTTCTCAGTGGGGCAGGTCACATGTTGCTTCTCTGGTGGTCTGGGCAGAACTGTGGATGGAGCTTCCTGCTTCCCAGAATACTCCTGTTCTCATCGCTCTGCCTCTACTTCCTGTCTAATTGACCCACCTATACTTCCTGCCTGGCCAATCAGCATTTATTTAAAACATGATNTTCCTGCTTCCCAGAATACTCCTGTTCTCATCGCTCTGCCTCTACTTCCTGTCTAATTGACCCACCTATACTTCCTGCCTGGCCAATCAGCATTTATTTAAAACATGATTGACAGAATATAGACAATTCTCCTGTACCAGTAATCCATTAAGCTGGAAAACCTAAAAGCATTGGAAGAATTTTTAGATTCAGTCAGACTACCAAAATTGAACCAAGAAGTCAGCAACCTAAAGAGACCCATAATAAAAGAAGAGATTGGAACAGTAATAAAAAGTCTTCCATCTTAAAAAAAAGTTCAGGCTCTGATGGATACACAGCAGAATTCTATCAGACTTTCCAAGAGTGTGTGCAGTTCTTTATAAGCTATTTTTTAAAAGAAAGAAAGAAAGGAAGGAAGGAAGTAAGGAAGGAAAGGAAAGGAACAGGAGGAGCACTCCCAAACTCCTATGAAACCAGTGTTGTTCTAGTGTCAAAACAGGTAAAAAATACAACAAAAAAGGCTATAGGTCAGTATCACTGATTAGAACAGACTCAACTATGTTGAATAAAATACTTGAAAGCAGAATAAAGGCATACATCAAAAGGATATCTACCTTGATCGAATTGGCCAAAGACTACCTAACAAAACTCTAACACTATGCATGAGAAGCCTCTTTTGAGTTGTTGGTCAGGGCTGTTCAATAGACTCTCCAAACATTACAGACTATTGCTATTGCCCTTGTTTGCCCCACAGAGATGGAAAAGTAAGTCCCTATTACTAAAGGCACCATGTGCTTTAGACACCTGGGTCAGAGGCTCATGAACTGGAACTGATCTGAATGCCTCTTCTCTGGGGATTGGCTTTCATTGACTATCATATAAGCTCTCCAAGGTGCTATATTGCTATAATGCCTATGAGTCACAGTGATAACCAACATGTCATGATAACTTCAAGGGTGCAGTACTTGCACACATATTTTGGTGATAACCAACAGCCCTCTAATTGAATTTAAGACCAATTCAATAAGAGGGAAATCTATCCTGCTGCTGGAAACCCAGCCAGTTACCCATTGCTAGTGAAATCATGGATTTTGGTGGAAAGCTACAACTTTGTTAAACCATCATAAACTCTAGCTACACTCTAAATGATTGTCTTTATACCGACACATAAGTGTAGTCCTCAGCCATCATGAAGGATATTTATTTGCAACAATGGAGACTATTACAGAAATCCACAACCAGTCAAAATGCTGTTATGGAGCAAGCACATTCTCATTGATTACATCTATAAAACCCTCCTGCATCTGTGACACACACACACACACACACACACAAAAAAAAAAAACAGTGGAGGGAACAAAGACTGTAGGAGTTAGAGGACCAAGGAGAACGGTGAGACTATGTCTCCCAGTGATGTCAGAAGCTACACCCATAAAGTCTCACCAACATGGCCGCCCAAGCATGAGCTGAACAAGGACTACATCAGATATGGCAAAGTGGATGGGAGGAATCCCAGGAGGCTTCAGTCCTACACCGAGAACTACAGGTAACTAAGGAATGTTGAGAGCAAGGTAGTTTTCCCCAGGGATGAACACACCAATTGGTTATTCAGTAGTAAATGGTCAGCACTGGAAATAGACATATAAGAAAGAGAATATAGGCTGAGCAGGTTATATTTGGGGATATATATCCATGAGAATATGTGTGTGAATGTAATACTATTTAATGAGAAATATAAGCCATGAACTAAAAAAAAAAACCCAGAAACTCTGCAGAGAACTTGGCTTTATGTTTTTGTCTCTGATCATAAAGAGTGTAAAAGAGGCTTCTGTAAGACTAGCCCTATTCTCTGTAACATGATTAATAAAAACCCAGAGACAGAAGTTGGGGTTCAACCTGGAGACCAGAAAATCAAAACAGCCAGCCACTGGCTCTTACTGCTACCTCAGTCCAAAATGACAATCCTGCCTCCATGAATCCTCAGAATGAGACAGTGTCAATGTAGTGTTATTTCATTTGTATTTAAACAAAATTCTCTATTTTTTAAAAATGTTTTTATTGAGCCATATATTTTTCTCCACTCTCCTTCCTTTCTTTCCCCTCCCCTTATACCCTCTCCCAAAGTCCCTGTGCTGGGGTTATATTTAGGAAGTGGTCTCCTGTGCCAATGCATTCAAGTGTACTTCCCACTTTCTCTTCTACGAGGTTCAGTGTCGTTTTTTTTTAAAGATTTATTTATTTATTATGTATATGACATTCTTCCTCCATGTATGCCCACATGCCAGAAGAGGGCGCCAGATTTCATTACAGATGGTTGTGAGCCACCATGTGGTTGCTGGGAATTGAACTCAGGACCTCTGGAAGAGT
>LOEQ01003188.1:11902-23042 GCA_001685075.1 Bramus lutescens | reverse complement strand
GTCTTTGATCCATTTGGACTTGAGTTTTGTGCATGGCAATAGATATGGATCTATATTCATTCTTCTACATGTTGCCAGCACCATTTGTTAAATATGCTTTCTTTTTCCCATTTTATAATTTTTGCTTCTTTGTCAAAAATCAGGTATTCATAGGTGTGTGGGTTGCTATCTGGGTCTTCAATTTGGTTCCATTGGTCCTCCTGTCTGTTTTTATGCCATGCCAGTACCAGGCTGCTTTCAGTATTGTAGCTCTAATAGCGTTTGAAGTCAGGGATTGTGATGCCTCCAGAAGTTCCTTTATTGTACAGGATAGTTTGGACTATCCTGGGATTTTTGTTTTTCCACATGAAGTTGAGTATTGTTCTTTTGAAGTTTTTGAATAATTTTGCTGGGATTTTGACGGGCATTGCATTGAATCTGTAAGATTACTTTTAATAAGATTGCCACTTTTACTATGTTAATTCTACCTACCCAAGAGCATTGGAGATCTTTCCATTTTCTGGTGCCTTCTTCAATTTCTTTCTTTAAAGATTTAAATTTCTTGTCATACAGGTCTTCCACTTGTTTAGTTAGAGTTACTCCGAGATATTTTATGTTATTTGTGGCTATTGTGAAGGGTGATGTTTCTCTGATTTCTTTCTCAGCCCGTTTATCATCTGCGTAAAGGAGGGCTACTGATTTTTTTTTCATTTAGTTAATCTTGTATCCTGCTACATTACTGAAGGTGTTTCTGAGTTGTAGAAGTTCCTTGGTAGAATTTTTGGGGTCACTTATGTAAACTGTCGCATCATTAACAAATAGTGAGAGCTTGACTTCCTTTCCTATTTGTATCCCCTCGACCTCCTTTTGGTGTCTTACTGCTCTAGCTAGAAACCTCAAGCACTATATTGAATAGATATGGAAAGAGTGGACAACCTTCTCTCGTTCCTAATTTCAGTGGGGTCTCTGTGAGTTTCTCTCCATTATATTTGATGTTGGCTGTTGGCTTGCTCTATATTGCCTTTATTGTGTTTAGGTATGTTCCTTGTATCCCTGCTCTCTACAAGACATTTATCATGAAGGCGTATTGTATTTTGTTGAAGGCTTTTTCAGGATCTAATGAGATAATAATGTGTTTTTTTTCTAGTTTGTTTACATGGTGGATTACATTGGCATATTTTCGTATGTTGAACCATCCCTGCATCTGTAGGATGAAGCCGACTTGATCATGGTGAATGATTTTTCTGATATGTTCTTGGATTCGGTTTGCCAGTAACAAAATTCTCTTTTTACATCTGTAAAATTTTATGTGAAGTCCTGTAATGTTATACAGAGGCAACAGTTTTATAATAACAAGGATATTAATGGTTGCAAACACACAAAAAACCCATGAAATTCAATTAGAAACTTAGTAGTATTGTGTTTCAAAGAACAGTAAATCTAAATTATACATTCACTAGTAACTTGGCAATAACAGTCTCCATGCTGTCTTTTATAGTCATGCGTGTGTGTGTGTGTGTGTGTGTGTGTGTGTGTGTTGGGGAGAATAATGATTTTTCTCTAAATAGAAGCCATAACTGTTTTTATTTTAATTATTAATGCATATTAATTGTAAATATTAATAGACATCATTGTAACATTTCATACTGTTGAATTTCATGATTTGGACATAGCTACACTTCCAAATGCCCTCTCTTGAACAAATTCTGGTGTGTTGTGTTTTAATTTTTATTTGTCTTAGTTTTCTACTGCTATAATAAAACACCATGGCCAAAAACAACTTGGGGAGGAAAGGGTTTATTTCACTTACATATCTTAAATTACAGCCCTTTAAGTGAAGCCAAAGAAGGAGCTTGAATGAGCCAAGAACTTGAAGGCAGCAGCTGATGTAGAGACATGTAGGAGAGGTACTTACTGGCTTGCTCCTTGTGACTTGCTCAGCTTGGTTTCTTATACAGGCCAGGACCACCAGATTAATATCCTCAGGAGTCTGGGCCCTTGCTGTCAATCACTAATTAAGAAAATGCTCTACAGGCTTACTTACTACAGCCTGACTTTATGGAGACATTTTTTTTAAAACTGGGGTTCTTTCCTCTCAGATGACTCCAGCTTGCATTAAGTTGATGTAAAACTAGCCAGCACACAATTTGATTTTAGAAACTTTTCAATGCCTTCCTGCCAGTTTTTGCAGTGGTCCACTGAAAAAGTACTTAGAAGGGTATTGTTCAATATCAATATGTTTGCATGGTTTTCATAGTTTCTCTTTATGTTGAATGAGATGCTTAGAATATGTAAGTTATTTCATCTGATCTCTAGTGTTTGCCCCTGATAGTTAGGGTCTATACAGTTGTTTTATTGGCCAGAGTGGGGTAGTGAAGCCACTCACTGTTTGTGCACAAGAGCCAGTTTCTCCCTTCATCTCCTGCTGTTTTGCTTTATGAAGTTGATGCTTCAGTGTTTGATGTTGACTTGATTTCCATTGTTCTCCCTTCTCAGTGGACTGTTGCCTTTATTAATATGTAGAAATATGAATAATTTTGGCTTCAAATCTGTTTGTTCTGCTTTTGAATTCCATTTGTCTAGACCATCATTGCTGACTTTCACTTTCAGAAACTGTCTTTGCTGGTGAGGTGGGTTTTGTGCCAGCAGGAACTTAATTGGAACTTATTATAATTTTAAACTATAGTCAGTATGACCTTTCAATTTGAGAATTAGGACTAATACACCCAGATTATCAGTGAAAAGTGTGTGATTTTTTCCAATTAGTTTAGCTGTTTGGAATATTTTTTTCCAACTGTTCATTTTAGAGGTTTAGTGTACTGAATTAATCATGTTTGATTGTTTCCTAATTCTTAATTTCTTTTCTACTCTTTTAATGAGGTTTGTCATGTTTCTATGTATTTGTAGTCCATGTATTAAGTATTTTTATGTTCTTATGATTGCTTACCTTGCTTCATGTTCCTTATATAGGATTTAATTTAATGACTTCTCTAATGCTGACTTAGTGTTCCTAATTTTTTTTTAATGCTTATCTTGGTAGACCTTTATTTTAACAAAGACTTTAAAAGATAAGTCCATGGGGTGCAGCAACCGATGTTTGTAACGGTTTTATTTCAGATTTTGTACTGTATCAATCCATGTCATCCTGGCCTTTTCATCTTTCCGTTAGTTGAATAGGCTTGAGTTTGAAACTGGCCTGTGCTTCTTTTGCAGCTTTTAATACTCTTTCTTGGTTCTGTATTTTAGACATTTAGCAATAAAATGGTGGAAACAAGTTCTTTCCAGTACACCTGTGATGTGGAATTCCCTTCTGTATGCTGTGAATAGCATTGGTTAATAAAGAAACTGGCTTGGCCTGAGGGGGTAGAACAGAGCTAGCTGGGGAAAACTAAACTGAATGCTGGGAGAAAGAAGGTGGAGTCAGAGAGAAGCCATGTAGCCCTGCAGGAGACATACATCCAGAACTTTACCTGGTAAGCCACAGCCTTGTGGCAATACACAGATTAATGGAGNAAACTGAATGCTGGGAGAAAGAAGGTGGAGTCAGAGAGAAGCCATGTAGCCCTGCAGGAGACATACATCCAGAACTTTACCTGGTAAGCCACAGCCTTGTGGCAATACACAGATTAATGGAGATGGGTTAATTTAGCATATAAGAGTTAGCAAGAAATACACTTAAGGTATTGGCCAAGCAATATTGCAAATAATGTAGTTTCTGTGTAGTTATTTTGGGAGTCTGGGCAGCCAAGAAATGAACAATCAGCCTCCTACTACAAATTGGTACTCCAACATGTGCTAGCTATATCCACGTGCAACCTAAGAAAGAAAAAAAAAACAGAGTTAAGCAAGGCTTCTTGGTAGCCAGCATTTTGCTGGCTGTTGGCAATGTGCTGCAGCTCCTTTAAGAGAGGTCTTCTGATTCAGTAGTAACAGAAAAAAAAAAGCTGTGTGGTTTTAAAAAGGCTGCTTCCTGGGCCTTGCTACCAGTAAAGACTCTGATGAGGTCTGGCTATGGAGCGTTCAAATGGGGTTTGTAAGCAGAATTCTACAACTTGCTTAATGACAACATAGATCCTCTGTGTGCCTAAAAATCAGGCAGTGTGCCTGGCTTTCAGAGGTAGTGAACAGCGCCACCATTCTGCACTGGGCAGAGTAAGCAGGCAGGACTGTGGAGTTCATCTTAGCCATGCCCACTTAGCATTTAAAAAAAAAAGTGCTCCTGGTCAAAAGATAGTCACAGATACACAATAAAGACAAATTCAGATGGAAAAGACCTCTATTGGGTCACATTGTTGGGTAAATGTATGTAGGCTTGGGGGAGAGAAGAAAACGGGAGTAGAGAGTTGAAAAAATCATAAAAAAAACAAAGTCTTTACAGAGACAGAGTACAGACAGTCATAGATGAAAGAATTAAAATAAGCCACAAAAGATGAAATATTCACAGAAAGTCTGGATTATGTATATTATTGTGTTTTCTTTGAATTTTTTTGACTGTGAAGGAGTTAAGTAGAGAGAAAGAAAGACATTTCATTGTATGGGCTGCTAAGATAAACCAACATAAAGATACTTTGATTTCCAAATTTGGGTATAAGGATTTGTTGCTTTGGAAAAGAGGTTCTGCTTTTGTTTCCAAAGAGAATGAGAACCTGTGGATTCATTCCAGGCTAATGTGGTTTGATGGACCAAGAACCCCTGAAGGATTGCCGTAAACATCCCCCTAAATACTTCATCCAGCAAAAAGCAGGAAGTAGCTTGGAGAGAACTATGCCCAAATTTCCTAAATGATTCTTTATAAATGTTTGTTTACATTTAAAGGGGGATCTGCTATAGAGATTTGCATTGGTATGGATCTGGGTTTATTGATACAAATTTAAGGTCAATTCCTTTATATGTATATTTTTTTCTCTTGATTAAGGTATTGTGTATACAGCTCATTTAAAATGTAATGTGTAATTAAGAAATATAGGTTAATAGATAATCATCTATGATAGTCAAGGTTGTAGTCATGTCAGTTAGGTTTTCTAGATGTATAGAGATATATTTTAATTAGATAGGTATTCTTCAAATCTTTCAAAGACTACAGAATATGGCATTTAAACATTTAAGAAGGTAGGATTTTTCATGACAGTGAGTGAGACACATCTCCTTCTGGCAGCACCAACTATTTCAAGAGGATGATGGGTATAGAAGAGGCTTCTCATGGAGTTTGTTAGCCATTCGGGCAAGAAACTGCTCTTGCCTGGACTGCTTGATGCTATGCTGTATGAACTGGACATGCAGGACCCATTTTCATGGTCTTATCTCTAGCCAAAGCCAGCATCTCTGTCCCTACTTTTACCGACCAGTGATACTCAATGGTGACATGAGACTTGGATGGGAAAGAGGATCAGTTTTTTTCTTGCTCCTAGCAAAACAACTCCTGGCTTGCATTGAGGAAGGAGTGTGACTCAGCAGAACCATCCTACCTAAGGCCACTTCCATTGTTAACTAATTTCCAGAGGGCGGTGATTGGATGAAATAATTAGCTGATCAGATGGATATAAAGTGTTTTAGATGGCATTCTGATGCTCAGTGGGTCTGCTTTGCAGCTGATCTGTGCTTGGTGACTCTGCTGTGAGACACAGGGAGCCAAACAATCTTGTATCCCACTTTTCTCTTCTATCACAGGTGGGTTTTGGTGTCTTACAGCATTTACAAATGCAACCTATGGTTGTGATTTCTCAGTCTGGCTCAGAAGAAAAACAGAACAAGATAACTAGGAACATCGTTTTAGGCGAAGAGGAAGATTAGAAACATGAGATTAGCGAGCAGTTCACACCATTAATCATGCGCCACTGGCTAGTAAAGGACTGGGATCTTACTCTGTAAGGGAGAAAGAACAGCCAAGAAGCAAAGCGCAGCTACTGATGCTAGGTCTGCTGTGGAGTGCTTGTTCCAAAAGTGAAATTTAATCTCCTGTGAGAACATGAAGATTGGAGAGATATGGCTATAATTATTCCTGCCCCTGGAAGATCAGGCTCTTGCCCATTAAGGAATTACAGTCAGCTCTAGAGATGATGTAAGGAGCTATCTGACATATACAGTATATAAAATTGAGTAACTTGTAGTCCATCATGCCAGTCCAGTTTACAGTAGGTGTTAATAATGTATCTTTATTAATGAAGTTGGTAGCCACATGCTCCCTCTGCAAACCACGAGGGAACCTAAAATAGTTCAAATTTATGCCTCTTGCTCTAATATTGGATGGAATTAATTAAATGCTCTGGACACCATCACTTTTAAGGAAAGATCTTTTGGAATGTTGGTAGGAGAAAGGAATATGAAAATAGATAATGGTGCTTAGTATGGGAAACTTGGCCCCTGTTGTTGACTTTTATGTATGTGGAGGTAGAAAGAAATACATTAGCAAATAATCAAATGCTACAACAAAAGTCTTTACAGTTGCCTTTACAGACAACTCTTTTTTAAAGTAACTACTAATCACAATGAGAGAAGAGGATTTCTGGAAACAATCTTTACTTACACCCCCTAGTCTTTCATTATTCCACCTCTTGTTCACATATGATCTGAAAATATATAAGATTATAGTGATGATCCAGTGGGAAAGCCTACATCAATGCTGGTTACATCTGGAGGAGCTTCTGTGTGCGGCTTCTGAAGAGTTGCCTGCTTTTAGAAGTATGGGGGCTGTAGTGGGGTAAAATGGGGACTTCCTAATAGAGAGAATGAGAGGGCTATGTGGGAGGGTATGGAGGGAAGAAAGGGGAAAGGGAAATGATGTAGTTACATAATAATCTTAAAAAACAGAAAAATACATCAAAACATGCAAAGATCACACTTCTAATTATCAACTGTTAAAAATTAATTGTTGGCTAACTTTTAGGTAGTTAATCAGATAACTTTTGGGAAAGGTGACCTATGGACTCTACTGTTAGCATATACCAGGTTGACATTCTCCTCCTCTCGGGACCCACTTTTTCTCCCATAATCCTCTCAGTCAATCACACTAAGACTCTAGAGTCAGCTGTGATCGTCCCCTCACGTTTGCTGAATTCAGTCCCAATGGGGTGGACCGGAGAGTACACAGGACGGTCTTTGTGTGCTAAATATTGATGTGAGTTTTTGCAGTTACCCCCAGTCTGTGTTCTGACTGTTCAGCTGTCTTACGGTATGTTGTTAAATTAATTTCTTTGAACCAATATTTCACGTGAATATAATTTTCCCATTTGGCAAATTCTCACTGATTCTCTATTGTTCTTTGCATGGAACTATAGACCTCAGCCTAACTTCGCAGTTTAGTATGTAACCTGAGGGTCCTACCAAACTGCCAAATTAACTCCTTTCTCTACCATTGCTCATGTTCCTAACTTCCCCATTGGACATTGCCCAGTTGCGAACAGGCCTTCTCTGAATTGTTCCCTCTGACCTTTGCCTTTCCATAGTTCTAACCTTCTTCAAGGTGTTGCATACACATGTATGATCACGTGTGAGGACAGCTAGTGGTAGAGTGTCAGAAGACATTTCTGCTCCTTGTACCTGAGAGCATGTGAGACTGAACCATATTTTCATCCTCTCGAGACTCTCCACAGTCTAAGATGCTTCCTTAAACTATGTGATCACTAAATAAGTTAAATTAATGAGCAAATGCCTTTAATTAATTATACAAACCAGAAAAATCTTACTTTGAGTTTAAATGTTCTTATTTATAATGTCTTGATTTTCATTTCCTTCTGACTTATAAAGACTATGATTCTACATAATTTCATGTCATCACACATATATTTTAAATAAATGTGAAAAGTAGTGCCTTTAACACCATGAGCCTTTTACTATAATTACTATTTTGATTCCTTCAACTTCACAGTCCTATTACTTTTAACTCCCTGCTGGTGTTAGCATATTAAGTAAAAGTGCGATTATTTTTTAAAGTAATTAATTAAAATCTTTTCTCAAATAGAGAAATAAATGGGATTTTCAGTGGGTGAAAGGCTAACAGCATCTTATACCAAGGTTTTCATGGGCTGACAGATTTTGCAAAAATTTGAGGTTGCAATTTGGTAAAAAGTGGAAAACTTAAATATTTGCTTCTATTTAAAAATTAAAAAAGGTTCCTAATATTAGAAATTCATTTACTTTTTTGCATATTTATTTTTCTACATACATATTGTGGCTACTTTGTGGGACTCCACTCACTGTCCTGTAGAGACTGAGGAGGCTCTCTGATAGAGCTTTGCATGTCTATGTGATATTGTTTATATCCTTAAGCTACAAAGGGTGTACTCAAGGATGGAAAGTAATCTGTGAGATGGTGTGGAAGTTTGAATAGAAATGGTCCTCATGGACCATGGACTCATGTGTTTGAATACTTGATTATCAGAGAGTGACACTATTAGGTGCTATGGCCTTTTTGGAGTAGCCAGGTCAGTCTCTTTCTCTCTCTGCCCTCCTCCTCTCTCTTTCTCCCCTCTCTTCTGCCTGTCAATCCAGATGTAGATTCTTAACTCTTATCTATCACTGTGTCTCTGCATGCTGCCATGTTTCCCACCATGACAATAATGAACTAAACCTCTGGACTGTTAGCCAGTCCCAGTTAATGCTTTCCTTAATAGGAATTGCTGTGGTCATGGTGTGTCTTCATAGTAATAAAACCCCTAACTGAAAGGTGGCAAAAAAACTTCCTGATGGCACTTTTCTGTTTTGTAAAATAATCTTCTGATGGAAATGTAACTTCGAGTCATTGTTCAATTAATGGCAAAGGCATGTGCTTCAACTGGTGATAGCATTTATGTTATATTTTATTTTGCATTTCATTGAGTGTTTTAATTTGTATGTTTTATTAACTGATACACCAGCAATGTAACTACAGTGTCCTTATTTTCTACTTGAAAAAGACAGTTTTAGCTTCAGTCCCTGATGCTTTGATACAATATTCTGGCAAAAGCACTTTAGAGTAAAATAAAAAACGCCTTTCATGTTAATTCACAGTTACAAGACAGGGAAGTCAAACCATCAGGAACTTGAAGGAGTCGGTCTTATAACATCCACAGTCAGGAGCAGAGAGCAACTTAGTGCACACATACTTGCACTCGGCTCAATTTCTCTCCATGTGCATACTTCAGGATCCTTTGCCTATGGAATGGTTTCACCCGCAGTGGGTGGGGATTCTGTCCCAATCAAGCCAAATGCTCATAAGTCTACCTGTTCTAGAAAATTCCTCATTGTGTCTTCCTTCTCAAGTGAATACTGATTTTGTCAAGAGGATGATTAACTAACCATCCCAGACAATAAGAATTTTTGTAACACACTTGTGGTAAGGATGATATTTTGAAGGTTATTTTATTACATGACCTGATTTTCATATGTCTCTGGTGACATTTTTTAGGATGTTTTTGCGTCTCATCATGAAAAGGTTGTCTTTAATAATTCTAGCTTCTTTGGAGTTTGGAAAAAGTCCACTTTCCACTCATAATTGCTCCTTTGCTTTGATTTGAATTGCAAAGATGATTTATTTCTATTTAGAATTTTAATGCTGTTTTTACATTCTGCATTTGTGAACATGTATTTTTGGGATATATTTTAGTGTTCAGGAGAGAGAATAAGTATTTAACCAATAGTTTTATCTTCCTTTCTGAGAACATTATGTTTATCCTGTGTTGGTTATTTTAAAAATTAGTACATAATCAACTCCCAACCTCATAGATCCTATTTAATATATTCAATATCAAGAGGAACAATGATTCAGATAAAATTTGCTGATTTTCATCATCATCTGTCAAGTTCTCCTACCTGGTATAAAAGGAGCTGTACTCAGAGGCATGTATTTGGAAAACAGGCCCCTCCCACATTATTTTTTGATATTATGTCTCTTTTGGGGGGACTCTAAATGAGATCTCTGGCAAACCTCTTGGCTTTTTTTACTCTTTATTTTAGATTTAAGAAGGCCTTTTTAATGCAAAAAAAAATTAGCTTGCATCCTCTCTTCTGTTCACTCTGGCAGAGTCTTGGCTATCTCAGAGCAGGGCAGAGGACTGTGGCTGATTTTTTTATTGATTTTTTGCCCAGGTTTATCTTCTACTTGTTATTTGTTCCTTTTGGGTCTATCAGGATCAGACAAGGAGGAGGAACTAGATAAAAAGAGCAAGGTCTTGTTGTTTGTTGCTAGTGTTAGAAGCATCAAGGACATGATGTTGACTGATGTTTAAACACTGGTCCTTCATCTCAAAGGATGTGGTTTGGACTTTGTAGAACCTTTTATTCTGCAGGCTCCCCTGCAAACCAGGGACTGATGGCCCCATTACTTCCTCTGAGGTGGATGACACATTTTGTGTCAGCAAGGGTGGACATCCATCCCTTCAGGTCTGGCTCCTCTGAACATATCAGAAGGTAGAACTCCTGAGCTGAGAGCTTTTCAGATGTTTCAAGCCCAGATATTTTCTACTATAGAAGAACATTTAGAATTTGGGTGCTTGTATCAGAAACTTGAATATGCAGCCTGTGCATCACTCACTTTAGTTCCTACTCTGGTATTTGACATCCTAAACCTCCTCCAGGTGAGAGCCCTGATGCTAGCCAGTTCAGTTGCATGTCTTCTGTATCTAGGCTAGGTATGTGCTAACTATCCCTTATCTGAAATGCTCCTATCTGTAGTGCTTTGAATTTCAGATTTTACTCATAGGGAGATTTGTTGAGGAGAAGATCCAGATTTCAACATGTTTCATATATATCTTGTATGCACATGAAGGGTAATTTTAACACACTGTGTCTGATTCATCCATTACATGATGCCAGATGTTAAATTTTCCACTTGTGAAGTCAGTTGGTCCTAGAAGAATGCTAGATTTTAGAGCATTTCAGAATTTGCTTTTAGACTGGGGATGTCTAACTGGTCCTAGTACTGAAAGAATGCCTGTGGGTTTCATAATTGAGTCAGTGTAGCACAGGGGACTGGAGGTGAGGAAGGGGGTGCAAGATGCTGATTTTATTACTTTTCAATAGGTAGTTATCCAGGCACAGCAACACTGAAAAGTAGAAACCCCCATTTAGCTGAACCAATTTTATTAGCGACTTTAGATTTAAGTGAGGGAAAATGTTCTAGTTAGCATTTTTGAATGAGCACTCAGTAAGTATGTGTGTGTGTGTGTGTGTGTATATATATATATAT
>LOEQ01003187.1:317737-329822 GCA_001685075.1 Bramus lutescens | reverse complement strand
AGGTGGAAATTTTTAATAAAAAAAGGAAAAAAAAACAAACAAACAAAGGTGGAGAGGTATAGAAGGGGTCTGACATTGACCTCTGACCTCCACATGCATAGCTATGGGCAAACATGCCTGCATGTACATGCACACACACACTCACATGTGCATGTATGCACAGACATATGCATACACACACACACACATTGCATACACACTAATAAATTAAATAATAAGAGAGAGTGGTAAAGCCAGGATAATATAAACAATAATGTGGCTTCTGCTCTTGGTGGTAGGGCTGACTGTGATGCAGACAGCTTTGGTTCTCAAACCCTAGGGAATTTTAGAGCAGAGGCAAAAAACAAAGCACCCTGACACTGTGCCTTCTCTATCAGCCATTCATTTCATGTGACTGATATACAGTGTAAGGGTTGCCAGCTCTTCTGCCTGTGAAGATTCCAAGGTCCTCTGGCTCTGACTGGGCAACTATGATTTCTCCTTGATCTTTTTCCCTTTCTGTCTGCACAACGATAAAAACTTCACTATGCTTCTTCCTCCTAAGGTTTCCTAGTGAGGGTTCAGTGTGTGCTCACATGGCATCTTCTTCACAAGTGAAGATAGAGGGAGAAGGGAATGCAAGAAGAGGAGAAAAAGGAGAATTACAGAAAAGAGGATAAAAGTCCTACAGGGAGGGTAAGATGAGCTTTCTGGAATATCCTACTGGGAAACTAAATCAATCCTGAAGGTTCTGTTCTCTTACCCACATCAAATCTTATTGTATTTCAAACACTTCATCAACAAACACCATTATATATCAACATATCACTTTAGAGGGTTGGGCAACAAAAATATCTCATCAATAATCATCACAAAATGTTGAAGAGATAACCTCTCCGGTATCCTTTGCTAACTTTTCTACTTGATGTAAGACATAATAGAGGCATGACATGGATGACCATATTTTTTTAAATAAACAGAGATTATGTTTTCCACAAAATATTCAAAGACAGTATGCAATGCTAGTTTTATTTGAATGTTATGAGTTCGAATTCAAGTTCTGTGTCAGTTGTTTACACACTTTACAGCCTTGACTAGTTATTTCTTCTTGCTCATTATCATATTCTTTATATTTATTTTTAGATGAGAATATAAACATTTAATGGTACTATTGTTTTCAGGTTAAGAAATTAGGATGTGATGAACAGATATTTGTTAAGAAACCATTTTTCTATATTTTTTGTCATCTTATTTTTACTTTATTTAATTGAGCATATCCACTGTATTTCTTCGTATATAAATACATCCCAAAGTAGCTATAACTTCTAGATATATGGATGCTATCCATATATAGATACTAAGCAGTGGATGAAGAAAGAGAGATGAGAAGGTGAAAGAAAGAAATAAAGAGGAGGAGGAAGAAGAAGAGAAGGAAGGAGAAGGAGACAGAAGAAGACAAAAGAGAAGAGAGAGAAAGGGAAGAGGAATTCAAATTTCCTGAGGCTCTATCTTGTACCAGCTCCTGAAATTTAGAATGTAGTCCTCCTTGGCTCATCACTATCAGGTATATTTTAAGAAAACAGAATCCTGAGACCAGGAAATCAGTCATGCAACATCTCATAAGACACTTTGGACACACTCAGACCATGTCTGTTAGATATAGCAGTTCTCCAGGAGTGGCACTTGTCCCACGATTGTGCTGAGGAAACAGGCAAAGATTGGCATGTGGAGTTCAGGCTTACAGCCAGGTGCAGATCCACATCTATTCCACTTCTAGATTCTCCACTTTCCTGTGACTTAGCTTGATACCAGGAAACTGTCCATGTACACTTAGAAGACTTTATTTTTAAATCCATACTTCATTGCACAGAGCAAAGCAAATTGTATTGAATAAGAGGGAAGCTACATTTTGAGAAAACAGCCTTGCTGACTCACAAAATCATGCTGGGATTTATTCTAATATCTCCTGTTCCCAGTGGACAGAATTCTATTAAGAAGTACTATTAAGGAGAGGCTTCTTAGTGAAAGGCAAGATAAGTGTCTATGATTCTGCTCATTCAGCTAACATGTATTCTGCATTACCATGTGCCAAGAATCATACTAAGCTTTGGGTCATGGCTTTGTGAAGGCAATCATCCTGCATAAACTCAATTAAATGATGTTTATGTTGAGAGGAGAGATAAGATAGACTGGAGACATCGTTGGAGGTTAACAAGGGGTTAATACCAACTATTATCTCACTGTATATCACTGCAGATAACCTCTGGGGCAGCACTGAGCTATGTCCTAGCCATAGTTTCTCTTGTTTCCTTCTTAGAAACCAAGTGAAAACCATAGTTCTTACAATACTTATCATTCTTACAACCCTTGTACCCATTACTGAAGCATTTATGTTATGTGTCTAATGGCATACAAATTACAGTTGGTACAGAAACTGTTCAAAGCCAAAGATGAGCACCATTAAGTTTACTCATACATCACATGGACAGCATGATTTAAGAACTATGAAAGCCAAAGATGACCATGGGCCAGAAGTGTAAGATGAGACATTTTTTGGTAACAAAGAGAGTCATATAGGATGTGAAAAATAATTGGTAAACATTATAGCCAGCAAAGACAGCTGAGTTGTATAAGACCATCATCTGTGAAGCTAAAGAACCCTGTAAATAAGACGAAACCAGAACTCTGGCGTTTCCACAACTGTCCCAGCTGCGTCTCTTCTGTCATAATGCAGTCATGAACACCTGCCAATGTATAATGGACCCTTCAGATTCCAAACAAAAACTGCTCTTTACCCATACACAAAGACTTGAGAACAATTAAGGCCAGTAATAAAATGCCCATTGTGTAAGGGAGCTCTGATGTCAAGCTTTAGGGAAGAAAAGAAATATTCTTCATAGCAAAAATGATCCACCTGTTAATATAAAGCATAAGGATTCAGTCATTCTCAGTAGATGTTCTGTGAGCATATGCTTTGTATCAAGTTTGCTTAAATGTTTAGTATACTGCAAGTAGACTAAAGCAAGAGGTTGTTGAAATGCTTTGTATACCATTAGACACATAACATAGATGCTTCAGCAATGGTTACAGCAGCGTAAAGATGATGAGTACAGTAAGAACTCTGCTTCTCACTTGAGTCCTGAGAAGGAAACAAGAGAAACTACGGATAGGATATAGCTCAGTGCTGGCCCAGAGGTTATCTGCAAAACTGATGAATTGCAAAATAGGTTAAAAATTAGTAACAATGTTTCATATGGTACAAGAACCATGAGGAAGTGGGAAGAAATAAAAAATTAGATAAGTGACAGTGGGAGATGAAGTACTTTCTGTGAATGCTCAGATACATTTTCTTGCAGAAGATGGGCTTGTAAACTCAATGACTAAAGAAGCCAGCCATGTCATACACACACACACACACACACACACACTGGTCTAAAGAGAAAGAATAAAGCCAAATGCTTGGGAGATAAGATGATCTGGGCATATGCAGTAAGATAGGGGCACCTATGGGTACATACTACTGGAAAGAATATGAGCTTTTAGAAAAAATCTGAACTTTGTTGGAGAGGGGGAATTACTACCTTCACTTGTGTACCCACAGGTGAGCCCAGCAGGTTCCAGCAGAGGGTTCCAGACCATAGACACTTGTACAGTCATGGGTTACAAATGCAAACGGTTGTGAATGTGGGAAATAAACTGGGAACACAGGAGTGAGGAGGTGAAAGACAGCGGGTAAGAGTAATTAGAATGCATTTCTATACTTCTGTACATATATGAAATTATCAAGGAACAAATTGGATAAATGTTATTTAAAATAGATCAAGAATTAGATCTTGTGTTTCAAGGACTGTGTGCATGGGTCATATTTTTATTCTGAGAACAAAGGAGTTGGGGTTTTATAGTAGCAGAGGTGGGGGTAAGAAATTTCTAAGGTTCAGGACCTCTGATTGGCTGACATTTGTCTAGGGGTGTCCTGGTGAAAAGCGATGGGTGTGTTCTGGCAGGTGAGCCTGTCTACAACTGTTGGAATGTTAGGAATTTCCTTTGGAAGGTCTTTTCCTGGGTGGTGCCTGGGTAGTCTCAGTCTGTGATCTTTCTTGGAAGGGGTATTGCCTCAGGGTAAACGCCTGAGACTCAGGCCTCTATTGACCTTGTAGTGCCTGGGTCCTCACAGGCTCCCTGGGTGCTCAGCAGGGGAGAAATGAAAAGGAATACTTTCCTCCATTAGGTTGCACAGCA
Source organism: Bramus lutescens (assembly GCA_001685075.1). Classification (NCBI taxonomy): domain Eukaryota; kingdom Metazoa; phylum Chordata; class Mammalia; order Rodentia; family Cricetidae; genus Bramus; species Bramus lutescens. Next base: position 325,604 of record LOEQ01003187.1, on the reverse strand, counting down.
AAAAAGTTCTTTATTGAAAATAACGGGAAAATGTTTCCTTTAAAAGCACCACTGTCACCGTTCAGGAAAAGAGTCACAACTATGTTATAGAAGAGAATGGCGTGTGGCACAGAGAAGTGAGCTATTGCAGAAGAGGCTAGTTCATGGGAGAGATAGGAAATGTGCTGTTAAAGAACAGCACATGGGAGAGAGGAAATGTCCAGGGGAGCCATGTCAAGTGAGAAGAGATCCAGACACTTAGGGGAAGAACCCTTGTTCACACCCAAATTCTCCTTTAAATTTTAATTTCAGAATTGGTGAGAGAAGAAAACATTTCTCTTCCTCTCTCCCTCTTCCTCTGTCTTCCTCTGAATACAGCATCCTAGACACGGACACAAAAATACACACACACGCACACAGGAACACACACACACATATGTGTATGTGCACTAGCACCTACATAAACCTGAGACCAAACATTGATATCAGAGAACATGAACTCTTGGAGCTATCAACGGTCTTGCACCAACTTTAAAGTAACCAGGAAAGAGCCACAGAATCAAAGTGAAAACAAGAGAGAACAATGCCAGAAGCCAAATCAGTGTTTCTCCTCAATATCAGAAAACTGTGAATTGAGTCTCAGAGAGACAAACAATAAAGTATAAACCAAGCAGCTTGGGGAAAGAAACAGACAAGCATAGAAGACGGAGAACAAAAACCTGATTAATGTCTGGTATGCTCCCAAAGGGTGCACACAGCCACACAAGTTTCAAGAGGGTACTGTGACTGCCAGGACAGAAGTGACTGAAGACTGAACACGTCCTAGAGCATGTGACTTCATGAGGTCTGAAAGTCAACAAATGATCTTAGACCAAAAAAACTTATGACAATATTGTAAAAGTATTTGCATTTTCTACTCCTAATAACTCTCCCTTTTAAACTACATGCCTTCATAGTTTCTGAGTCATGGACATTCTAAAACAAGTGGAGCTTAAGACTGGAGAGATGGTTGACTAGTGGGAGAACTTTCCGTTCATGAAGAGGGGTCCTGGGTTTGATTCCCAGAACCTAAGTGGTGACTCACGACTACCTGTAGTTCCAGTTCCAGATTCTATGTCTCTAGCCTCTCTCTGCATGTAGTGCATATACATACATGAAGGCAAACATATATAAAATTTTTATAACTCTGAAAGAATACTGGATTTATCTGTGTGATCTGTGAAATGAAGAGGATTTACCAAAATATATATCTATATCTATATAGATATATATAGATATGATTATTCTCATTTATCATGGAAATTTTTTTTTTAGTTTCATTATATACAAACTTAATGGAAATATCATTCTCCAAACCTCAGGTCCCAATCTTCTAACCATCAAATGTGCTGGTTACAATGAAAAATATCAAGGAAGGTCAACAACAACAATAATGGTGAGAATGACAACAAATCCATGAGAATATAAGGAGTGAATGAGGGAATTAATATATAATGTTGAAATGTGGGATCCGTCAAGATAGGCTATGTCTATTATCCACTAGTGCAATTAGTTAAAGGAAATAGAGAAATGAGTAGGTTGCTATTGATAGAAAAAGAAAAAGATGACTAGTTAAGCAGCCCCCAAATCCTGTGCCCTGCGTGCCACAGTTCCACTCTTCTTTCACTTTCATGTCACCCACGCTCCTGCTCCCTCCTTCACATTTATTGTTGCCCTGGTTAGTCTTAATTGTCAATTTGACACACCCTAGAGACATCTGAGAGGAAAGTATCAATTGTCAAATTGCTTGGATTAGATAAGCTTGGGAGCAAGTTTTCAAGAGAAACTTGATTGTTATTTAATATAAGATAGTCCAGACCATTGTGTGGGAAAACCATCCCCAGGGAAGAAAGAATTCAAGGCTCTATAAGAAAGTTGCTAAGCACAAGCCTGTGAGTTAACAAGATCATCAGCTAGCAACCAGCATTCTCCCATGGTTTCTGTTCTGGGTTCCTACCTTGATTTTCCTCAATGATGGATGACTCGGAAGCATAAAATGAAATAATCCCTTTGTTTCCCTGATCATAGCAACAGAACTACAGATGCAGACACCATCAACAGAATACAAGAGATGGAAGATTAGAATCTTACATGTTGAAAATATGATAGAAGAAACAGATTCATTGGTCAAAGAAAATGATAAATCTAAAATTATTAACACAAAACTCAAGGAAATCTGGATCTATAAATCTATGAAAAGACCAAAGCTAAGAATAATAGGAATCCAAAGGGAAGAAACCCAGCTCAAAAAAACCCAAAAAATATTGTTAATAAAATCATAGAAGAAAATTTTCCTAACCTAAAGAAAGTCATGCCTATAAAGGTACAAAAAGCTTACAGAAGACCAAATCAATTAAAAAAGAAAGTCCCCATGTCCCATAATAATCAAAACAGTAAACATACAGAAAAAGAAAGAATATTAAAAGCAGTAAAGGAAAAAGTCCAAGTAACATATAAAGGCAGACCTATTTGAATAGCACCCAGCTTCTCAACAGAGACTCTAAAAGCCAGAAGGACCCGGGCAGATGTCTTGCAGACTCTAAAATAACATGGATACCAGCCCAGACTACTATACACAGAAAAATTTTCAATAACCATAAATGGAAAGCAAGATAATTCATGACAAAGTCAAATTTAAACTACACCTATTCACAAATCCAGTCCTACAGGAGATACTACTAGAAAGAAAACTCGAATACAAGGTTAAACTACATCCACAAAATCAGACACTAAATAATCTCACACCAGGAAAACCAAAGAAGGGAAACACACACACACACACAAACTATCACCACCAACAATAACAAAATAGAAGGAATTAACAATCCTTAGTCATTAATATTTCTCAATATCAATGGACTTAATTCCCCCAGTAAAAAACAAAGGCTATCAGAGTGGATATGAAAGCCTGATCCATCCTTCTGCTGCATACAAGAAACACACATCAATATCAAAGACAGGCATTACTCAGTGTAAAGGGTTGAAAAATTATTTTCCAAGAAATTTGGTTTAACATTCTAATACCTAATAAAATAGACTTCAAAGAAAAAATTAACCAAAAAAGATAGAGAAGGCTATTTCATACTTTTCAAAGGGAAAATCCATTAGGAAAACATTGCAATTCTTTACATCTATACCACAAATGCAAGGGCACCCACATATGTAAAAGAAACATTACTAAAGCTTAAATAACCTATCAAACCTCACATATTAATAGTGGGAGACTTCAGTACTGTATTGACTCTTTTAACACTAGCTAGTCACAAAAGACTGTGAGATCAAACCCCAGGCACTGGGGAAAAGACACAGGTCATTACCTGTGTTAAAATAAAACCCAAGGGAACTTTCTGTCACAGTATGTTTGCTTGCCCAGTTTGAGTTATGTCAGTTTTGTCCCAGAAAAAATAATTGTCTTGCCTACTTTTGTTTTAATCAAATGTTCCTTTGTGTGACCTTGAGATTCTTCTTTGTTTGTAATAGATTGAAGAAAGAATTGAGACTAGCTGGGCTCAATAACATTTTTGAAACTAACAGGTAACATCATTGAAGCTCCCAGTTGCTTGTGGAATGCTCAATCTCTGAAATTGGACAAAATACACACACATAAAAATTATCAACATTTCAAATTAATATTGAAGAATTGGCTTGTCAATCACTGATTGTGTTTTCTTTTCCTGAGCAAGTTACCTGGAAGGAAGCTTAACATCCATTTCAACTTGTATGGATCTCAACTCCAGACTATGTTGGAAAACCTCATGAGTCATGGAATTTACCTCCCAAAATTCTCCAAAGGAATGTTAATTAAGCAAGAAGTTAAGAGAAAAATAGACTGGCCAAAAAACAAAAACGTAAAAAAGAAGAAGGAGAAGTGAGGAATACTTTTTTAGACAGTCTCTTCTCTTGCATATAATGTGACATTCTGTACAGGAAGGAGTTGTTTGCATAGCCTCCCGCTGAGGTTCTGCTGGGCTCCAGTCCATGGAGGTGCTTACAGAGCTTCATGAGTCCCTAGTAGAAGTCTGGATCAGGAAATGTGATCTGTAATGGAACTTTTGCCCCATTTTTCTTGAACCTTCCGCTCATATCTGGACAGTGGACCTGATGTTGGATCAATAAGCAAAGCAAGTACACTCATCTGTGTTTCTTGGTAAAATGGGGATATCAATGTCTGAATTTTTTTAAATTATGCAGAATAATTAATGCAAAATTTCTGTGGTGTCTCAGGATTTAAGGTGTTGCCTTCCTGCCCTTTGCCCAAATCAAAGTTTAAAAAGTCAATTTCATGTTAGAACATTTAGAGCAGTCTCCTTGAGGATTATGAATTCTATTAATATTTGTCTCTCAAATAAAAGAACAATTGGGGGAAAATTGCACTCTGAAAAATCCATTTTAAACGAATGGAGCAGTAAATAATGAAGAAGAATGTAGACAGATTCAAAAAGAGACTTGGGCCATTTTGCTGCTAATAGGTGCCACAGACAGTTCATTACTGATAAATGCAGAATAATGATGTCCTTAATGAGTCTTTTCATGCACAAATTCATCATAAAACAAGAGGATGAGGTAAAACAAAAAGTCTCTGAATAGCATTCACGCAGCAGCAAAACCAAGAAGCATTTCATGTCCCTAAAAAGGGGCTGCAGGTTTTAAGGACGGCCTCCTGAGAATCCCTTCCTTGTGTCCCAACTTAATAGCTTTTCTTCTAATATCTCAGAGGTAAATTTCAACCTCTTGCACAAATTGGGACACATGAAAGAACCAAGAAGAAGCAGCTCCAAGACTTGTGCTCCAGAGCCTCTGTGGGCCTCTTCCAGTCATTTGACCTTGAGTGCTATCTGGGTACTGGTCCTCCCACTAGCAATATGGAGACACACTTTTTAAAATGTTTCACACCAGGGTGGTGTTGCAACTGAACAGTGCACTTTGTATATTCATATATGGAAATCCTAACACCCAGGGCTTCACATGTGTCTGGGCTGTATGTGGAAACGGGGTCTGGAAGTAGTCAATTTAAATCAAGTGCATGTAGTAGCATGACCCCTTATGCAGTATAACAAGTCATAAGAGATCAGGACATGCACACGCCTAAGAAATGACCTTTTGAGGACACAAAACAGCTGTGTGCAAGCCAAGGGGGATGGGCTCAAGGGAATACACTCTGTACACATCTCGATTTGTACTTCCATCCTCTAGAACTGTAAGAGTGTAACCCTTCAGCCCTGGCCAACAAACACAGTTGGGTACTCAAAAATTAGACAACAATGTTGGCACACTAACTACTCAAGTAGTAACAACTCCATAAGCCTTTGGCACTTGTCAGTGAAAAACTCCTTGAACATAGATGTTGTGAGGGAAGAAATTTCCTTTGAATTAACAGGACAAAATCTACCTAAGCTTCAAAGATCATGGCTGCCGATGTCCCTTCCCCTCTATGTGCATTTCGCAAGAAAGGTCTTTATGAGTAACCCTCTAAATCATATTGCCAGAAAATTGGTTTGTATGTATACACATTCAGAGGGTCGTCTTTGGGGGGGTACTTAATATTCTGTCCCCTAGTGGTATGAAATTGTACCAATCTATCAGCTTGCTTTGCTTCCATAGCTTTCACTGCTAATCCTCTCCCTTAAGAGTAAAAGTGACTATGGCTAGATAGTACGTCTACTGAGTTATATGGTGTAACTAGGTCCAGGTGCTTGGGCAAAGTGACAGAACAATCATTGCCATGGCAACCTTACATCATAGAGAAGACTCCATTCTCCTGAGAGAGAGTGCCCCTTCAGAGCCTGGGGGAGTAAGCCAGTACATGCTGAGGGCAGAGTAATGAGGACCTGAGCTGGTTTCAAGAACAGAGAGCAACTCCAAAAGTCAGAAAGAAAAGAGAGCTCAGCCCTGCAAACACAAGGAGCTTAATTCTTCCAGGCAACAAAAGGGGACTATGAGCACCCAATAAAACCCTCGTTTTGGTCAATGGCTTGACGTCAGCTTGCTCTAAGAACACAACTCACCTATGACATATGGACTCTGTATCCTTGGATAACATGGATTGTGATTGGCTGCTGGCCGAGGCTGCTGATTTATGGTACTTCATTATGACAGAAACAGGAAACCTACACACGATACATACCACATACACAACCAAACACACACACACACACACACACACACACATCTACTTTAATACTCTCAAGTCCTGCCTACCACAGATTTTCCTTCCTTTGCAAAGACACAAAAAAGCTAATGAAAGAAAAAACTCTTCTGCTTTTTTTCTAACCATGAAAGAAATATTTCCTATAGATATATCAAGTGTGGGAACCATTCATGTCACTGAACAGGCTCCATTATAGAATATCCTCAGGGAAAAGGATATTTACCACAAGAAGGGTTTCCTAGCAAGATCAAACCCCACATAGGCAGTCCATGGAAATCTTGCTTTTGGAAATAGAAAAAAAAAAAGGAAAGAAAGCTAAAACTTAACCCTGACATTTCCTATCTGAGCATGACTATCATCTGATATCTCCCACATTTTCGTGTTTGAAATGGATGTTAATATCACACCAGAATATAGTTTTTATCAGGATACAATTGCATGCTCTAAAGTTCACATTTTAAGTGCACTGTTCAGTGTCTGTTTATATATAGCTACATGCTTAAGAATACACCATCTAATTCTAGAACTTTTTCCAAAAACCTTGAAGTTCTGTTCATATTCCGAGTGAAGCACCCTGTATCTACGTGTGACCCGACTCTGAGAAAAATTCTCATATGCTCTTAGTTTTTTATGCATTTTCCTACTTGAGATATTTTACATATAAAGTCACAAACCACAAGGTCTTTTGTGTCTGGCTTCTTTCACTAAACACAACATGTTTTTAAAGCTTTATCCATGTGACAGACACATCATAGTTTTGGGATGAAACTCCCTGGGAACTACACACATCATTTCTGTCCATCTTATGAAAGTTAGACACCCCATTTCATAACAGTCTTGGCTAGATACCAGTTAACCTCTTCTTGTAGTCTTCCAAACACCGGGAATTTGTTACTGAGAAAGGCAGACTTTCACCATTGCTGTAATATTCTGCCTATTGAGAAATTGATCCTTGAGTTTAAACAATATCTATCTCTCCAAGCCTTGGAAGACAGCTCAATAAAAACTAAACACGACTGATCCCTGAAACCCATTGTGTTTTTTTTTATTGTTTTGTTGGTTAGTTAATTGGTTGTTTAGTTGATTAGTTGGTTGGTTTTTCAAAGCTAGACATGGTAGAAGCACCCATAGTTCCAATGCTAGGGAAGAAGAGATAAGAAGATTTGGGATGTTTGCTTCCCAGTCAGTCTAGATGTATCAGTGAGTTTCAGATTCATGTGGAGACCCTGTCTCAAAAACAAGGGTGGAAAAAAGATTAGGGAGGACAGACAACATTGACCTCTGGTCCTCCATACAGACACACATATGCACAGGCACACACACAAACCCTTACCTGTCATTGACTTTCTCCATTGATCTTTACTATAGAATGAATATTGCTCCCTAATAAAATGTGACCAACCTTTGATCTATCAGAATAAAGTTCATTTGAAAACAGTTTCAATGAATATACTCAGGTTGATATGAGACCATTATTAGAAGAAGTCATCAACTCGGACCATGAAACCCAATATAAACAGGCTGTGCACGCATGCTTCAGCACTGCCGGAGGTATGTTTCACTTCATGTTCATGATACAATACAATTCATGGTCTAATTCTTAAATAAGGAGAGAGTAGAGAGAGATACTTAGAGAGGGAGCATCATATGAACAAAAATCAGTGAACTCTGTGTGTGTGTGTGTGTGTGTGTGTGTGTGTG
>LOEQ01003187.1:291626-311412 GCA_001685075.1 Bramus lutescens | reverse complement strand
GAGAGAGAGAGAGAGAGAGAGAGAGAGCATCTGTATACTTGTGCCCGTGTGTGTGCAGGTGTCCACGGAGTAGAGAAATGGGCACCAGATCCCCTGGAGCTGGACTTGCAAGTGGTTTTGAGAACTTGAGTGCTGGGCATCAAACCCAGGTCCTCTACAAAACTATGCTCTTAAACATCAAGCCTTCTCTCTGTCTCCTCCTACCACTACCATATATCATGCCCCACTGTACAGCAGCAGTATCTGTTGAATAAACTGATAAGTGAATAAATCCTGACCTTTCTCACCTGCATTCGGTAGAAGTTTTCTGTTTGTTTTGCTTTTTTGTGGCTGTGGCTTGTTTGTGGATTTCTTCAAGATGGCACTACCTTGAGTTTTGTTCATCATAGAAGGACAAACAAGAAAACCAATGGGCAATCCACCTGAGAGTTCTTTCTCTTCAGTTTCTTTGCACAGACATAGTGTCCCAGCTGAATTTCAGTGTAGGGCAGTGCTGGCCTGGCAACCCCCATAGTGACTGGAAAGACATCTGGGCTAGCAGTCAGTCTTTGAGAATGGCATGCACGCACCATGTAGATGCTGAAGAACAGCTATGAGCACCGTTGCGATCAGAGTCCCAGTTTAGACTTTTAGCCTGTTCTCCACACCATCATAGACTCAAAGATCTCAGGCTTCTTGCGGTTTTCTAAAATGACATGTTCTGCTTACAGATACTCCACCAAATTTTACAATTTCAAGAACAGAATATACCCTACTGTAGACTGAAGCTGACAGACATTTAATTACCCTTAATAAAAAGCTGCAGTTCCCATCTGAGTTTTTACGTACTTTTAACTCTAAACTGTGCTGTTTTATGGAGCGTGTAGAGGTCAGAAGAGAATTGCTGGGAGTCAGGCCTCTCCTTCCACCCTGGGAGACCTGGGAAGGAACTCAGGCCACCAGGCTTGTTGGCAAGAGCCTTCATTCACGGAGCCATCTTGCCAGCCCCAAACCTGGTTCTTTTATCTAAACTTTGTTGAGCTATCAAAATGTTTGGAGCATACATAAAAGGATCTCCCATTGCAGTTTAGATGCTTTAGATACCTACATCTGATTAGGCTTCCTAGTTTACAAGGTCCTTCTACTAATGCTCGCAGTGAGTCAGAAAATATGTAAAATGGGTGGACTTTTATTTATTAACCCTTGTAACTTTCTCTGATACCATAACTGAGTCAATAATACAACACAATTTAAATCACAAGACTGAAAATTGCATCGGCCTTCTCTTGAGTTCCACTTAGAGTCTGTAGAGTCCCCAATGTGGTTGTCTTCTGCTAACCATTGTTCTGAGTTTGTGATTGTGCTGACCCACTGTTTATCAGCATGGTGGTTTGAATGACAACGGCCACCATATACTCATATGTTTGAATGTTCAGTTCGGTCCTCGGTTGGTGAATTGCCTGTGCTTTGATGATATCGCTGTCTAAGCCTCTTACACTGACACGGTACTCAGTTCTAAGCACGAGATATTTAGATCTTTGTATTTGTATCCTGCTTTGAACACACCAGCCCTACCTCCTATGATTTAACTTCTGATAATATCAGAACACTTATTTCAAACATAGCATTCTCTTGCCGGTACAAATCAGATTCTGTATTGATGTATTTGTTGCAATGATAGTTTCCAAATTGACAGTATCTCAACATGGTACAAGCTAAAGTTTTAAATTTTCCTCTGAGGGATTAGAAAGAACTCCAGTGCTTTAGATTCTGTGTGATTTGCAAAGGGAAAAAAAAAACAAACAGAAATTCTTGAGATTGGGTCTAAAAATATTGTATTATTTATCTTCTCATTTTAGGTGGAAATAAACTAATTTAAGATGCCAGTTTCTCAAGGGCATTATCTTAATGCTACATATATTCAGAATTCAAAGAGTCAATCAAATGTTCAAACTTATAAAATATTTAAAAGATTGCAGTCATATATAAAATAAAACACAATTTTTACTAAGATTGGTAGCTCATGTCTTTAATACTAGCACTCCAGAGGCTAAGGCAGAAGAGTTGGTACACATTTGAGACCAGCTTAGGCTATATAATGAGTATCAGGGCATCTTGTGATATAAGGTAAGTCTTTGTCTCAAAAAATGCAGATATAATGTAAACATATGAACAATTAGGGAGACTACCAAATATTACAACCTTAAATCATAATTTAGGAAGGTCAAGTGGAAATGTGTGTCACGACATATAATTTCAGTCATCAAGGTGATTGTCCTAGAAGCTTTACACTAGAAATGAATGTTTATAATTATAGCACATTTTAACTCATCCTCTATCTTTGAGATCATTCATATAAAAACTGTAGCTATTCAATCTTAATGCAGAAACTCAAATTATTAGATACAGGTCAATTATTCTGTGTCTTTCAACAACCATTATTCACATATAATAAAAATATTTAGATCCAAATTCATCCCATTTCATTGTTTAGCATATTTCATGGTATGTGTACGTATTTATGCACGTGTGTGCATGTGAGTCTATGTTATGCGTATGTGTGAATTTATGTATTTCTGTGTATATGTATATGTGCACGTATGCGTGGGTGTGCATGTGTGTATACATTTATGCTGTGTGTATACACCTGCACTCCTTTCCAACAACCTCTCCTCAATACCATTAAGTTTCTGAGTCACATTTTTATTTTAACACATCTGTTAGATTTTTAAATGTTTAAGTCCTATTGAGGTGACACATTCTTTTATGTAAAGGGCAATGCAGTAGTTTTTCTAATATTGGCACTTTTTCTTTCAACAAGTTAGAGTGTGTCCTCTCTGCTTACATCTGGCTCTGGTTCTCCTAATACTTGTAAGTGATTATGTCATACCGCAGCCTAAGAAACAGGAAATTTCCATTTTCAGTGTCCAGTCTCACTATTAAAATTGGGCCACCATGCTGGGAATGAGCGTGGGCTCCGCTGTGCAGAAGCTTCAGCTCCACCGCCTCAGTGAATGATGCAGGAAATAGAAACCACTGTTCCCGCTGGCCAGGGGCAAATGTGTGGGAAAACAATTGGAGACCATTACTGAGGCATCAATGCTTGGAGTGTGTGGTTGTGGAACAACAGACAGCCAGAATAATACTTCTTTCAATTGCATAGTAAGTAATCAGACCAAAGATCTTACAGATGCTTCTAAATGCTTTGTGCTACCAAGAACACGTTTAAAACATCACACTTCTTCAAACTAAAATATCGCAGTGCAGCGGGGCAGTGGTGGTGCACGCCTTTAATCCCAGCACTTGGGAGGAGGCAGAGGCAGGAAGATCTCTGTGAGTTTGAGACCAGCCTGGTCCACAAGAGCTCGTTCCAGGACAGGCTCCAAAGCTACAGAGAAACCCTATCTTGTAAAACAAAGCAAAGCAAAACAAACCAACCAAACAAAACACATTGCAGTGCATTATATAGAATGTCCCACAAATCTGGTCTGTTTGCAATCATTTTCAAAAAATGAAGATCTATAATGTAAGGCTCTTAGAGATGCTAGAGCTGACTTCCATCCAGATTGTTGCGACAGTAATAGCTCAATGCTACCATCCGCCAAGAGTGAAAATTCAAATACGTGTACAAAGTTCGAGACATCTGAAGTAGGTCTGTGCTTGAGTGAGCACCACCAACTCGGTGTCAGTAACCTTGATCTGGTAGAGCTGTTTAACAAATACCTTAGATGGGGTATTGTAAAACCACAAATCTGCACTGCTTTGGAAGCTGAGAAGTTTAAAATCAAGATTCTAGCAGAGGTAGTGTCTGGTCGGAGCCTCATCTTCAAAATGACACCTCCTGTGTGTCCTCACACAGCAGAATGAATAGTCATTTCCCTCCAACCCCTTCTTAATAATAGCACTAATTAATTAATTAGTTAAGTAATTAATCGGTATTATTAGTAAGGGGATTAACACCATGACAAAGTGGTGCCCTTGAGAGGCAGTCCCTTCCTCAAAGTCTTACCTCTATCCTGGCACAGGGGCCTTAGGTTCTCCTATGGGAATCTGGGAAGTGGCATATGGTCATCATTCTGCCTACCACACACTACTACACTCCAGCATTCCAGAGAACTGGCAGATGGAGGAGATGGGGTACACAGTATGCAGCGAGCCATCCCCGAATCTATAGGAGAATAAAAGTACTTCAAAATAAAAAAGATTATGAAACCTAAGTAGTACACAGTAGAGAATAGAGTTTCAGCAGTTTGGCAAGTGTGTGTGTGTTGAAGAAAGAACATGATGCTGGTGATCTTTAGAAGTGCTCTTCAAGGCTAGGGAACTCTAGCAAGATACTTCAAAAGCCTGTTCTTATACTGACGCAGACAATTTCATAGCATCACACTCAAGAGGGCGATAGAGGTGGAGGCACACGATACGACAACGTCTTTAAATACTGGCAGAATCTGGAGGTGATGGGTCTGTCTGGACACATTTCTTTGGTATTTAGAATGTTTTAGCAGCTACACGGTGCCCAGGCTCTTCGGGCAGATGGAAAGTTCTCACCTTCTTAAAAGTAGGAGGATTTGCTCTTCATTCCCTGGGCTTTTTACAGGTATCTGTAGATAATCTTTTAGTTTCTTAATAAATTTGAGAACCCTCTGCCTGCATGCTAGTTCTTTGTTCTTCTGTAGGCTTCATCTCCAACATATATATTGTCCCCATTTGGTAAAAGAATTATTTGCTTTTTCAGGATTTTTTTCTCCATAGTTCAAGAACAATAACAGAAGACCATTGCATGACCCCATCTATTGGGCACTACTCTCATCCCATATAAGCAGTATCACTTTAGTTTAACAATAAAACACAGACAGGGGTAAGACCTTTTAATAACTCTAAGATTTAGAAGGATGAAGTGGTCAAATTATAGCATCCATGTCCTTCTTGAAGAATGTATGGAGGCCGCACAGAATAAAGAGAGCTCCGCGGTCTGACCTGGTCAATGCCATTCAAAAGGACAAAGCCCTTAATGAATTATAGGTCACTCATTGCCAGCACTAGCCTGCAGAAGCCCAAGATGGCAGAGGGAACAAAAGGAAAGTTAAAACTTGCAACACTGGCTATGTGTAGCACACAGTTTGCATACTGTAGCCATTTCCATTAGTGCTGGAATACAAGACTACACCCTTTTGTGTGAGAGAACAAGACTACAACAAGATTAAAATAAAGCTTTACCATCTACTAAAATACCCACATGTAGGAAGAAACGAGAAGACTACACCAACGGGAAGTCAGAAATAGAGACTCGCCTGGGTGCTTGCCACTCTACTTCTCTCCAAGATCTGTTTTACTCTGAAGGAACACCCAAGACACCATGCCTCCCACGCTAGCTCCCCAAAATAAACCCATTTGGGTTCAGAGAGAGACCCTGACCTTACCAGACACTCATCCTCTAAAGGCTGATAATAAATTTATGAAGAATAATCCAAATGCAAGTTTTGAAACTAGAAAAAGGACAATCGGTAACAAAAGGTATATTGCTTATATTACAAGCAGGAAAAGATCCAAAGAGATCCAAAAACATCTTGCGAGCCAGCCTAAGCACAAGAAAGTACAGCAAGAAGTCCTCCCTGTGAAGCAAACAATGTCTATCTCCACATCCCAGTCCCTCATTGAGGGAAGTCAGGGCAAGAACTGAAGCAGAAATCATGGAGGAATGGTGCTTACTGGCTTGTTCAGCTATCTTTCTTAGATAGCCCAACTGTTATAGCACTGCCAAGGATGATGGACTGAGCCCTCCTACATCAATTACCAATCAGGAAAATACCAAAGAAGATGGTGGCCGTTTGGCTCGAAAGACAGTTCTGGACAACAGTAAGAGTAGGTAGGAGTCCCTCTAAATAGGCTATGATTATAAAGATGGTGCAGGAAACCCAAGCAGATGAGAGGGGCAGCCTGAATGATGGCATGAGTGTTAAATTTCTGAGTATGAGGAATAAGGGTGTTTTCTGTGGGCCATATGGGTTGAATGTGCATTCTTCATACAGTGTATACGCACCTCACAAAGGACAAAATGTAGGGACCAATTTTAATGGAAAGCGAGATGCAGAACACAAAGAGAGTGTGTAAGAAAGAGGGGGTGATAGCACAAAAACAAAAGCAAAAATCCGAACAGAAGCCAGAGCACATACATGACTGTGAGCGTTTGGTTTGTGAGACGGGAGCTGCTGAAGAGCATGGGAGGATTCTGCTTGCCAAGCAAGGATGCTGGGTGCACACGGAAAGAGAAGGGAACTCTGTCCTTATCCCATGCCACACAGAAAAAGCCTGCACCCAGTGAAGCAACCTACCTTCCAGAAAGAACACTGAACAATGTTCCCACAGCCTGAACCCACAGAAGATCTTTATATAAGCATAAACTGCGCTAGCCAAGAAAAGGTCAATGTGTGAGGCCACCCTGCAAATCAGGGACAAATGCAAGCCAAAGAGCAGAAAAGACTTATACATAGAAACAACCAAAGACACATGTTCAGAGTGCATGTTTTATATTATAAGCATGTTTGATTAAGGAGTATATTCTCATATTTAAATTCTAATAATAAAGAAAGTATGTAAAACTCAGTTTTAAGTTTAGTAAGACTTTCCCATAGACACTTCACGCACAAAGACAAGCCCTCAATATTTTGCTTGTATATTTCTTTTGGCAAATACCATATCTCATAAATCAGATGTTCTATGTACCAAACAGCACTAGCGTGTAAGCACTGTTTCCCCAGATTTTCTGACATTTTGCAACAGGATGGCCTGTGTACAGGTTGTGGGGTGGTGAGGAACGCAGCCCCAGATCAGCTGATCAGGTACTTCCACTAGCTATAACTGCTGGCAAACAAGCTGGCCAGCTAGCAGAAACAGGATCACATCTTTTAGATAGGTAGGCCAGATAGACCAGATAGGCCACTGGTCTCTTCCATGGTCCCAGTGCCTAGGCTTTCCCAATTAGGGGATAGAAGCACCTGGCATCAACCAGGAATTTAACAGATTTGCTGCCTACCTTTAAGGTTACCCTGAGCTCCTGAGGACTAAGTGGAACGAAGCCTGGCCCCATTGGTCCTTGTCCAAGTGAGGAATGGGGAAATCTTCTCCCCCTTTCTAGTCTAGATACTGGAATTATTTTTCCAGTATCCTTTTTGTTTGTCCTAAGTGCATCCTCCTCCTCTAGTCTCTCCTTCACCCAGGGTGCCTCTGGCTTCCCCCTCTGAGATTTTTTTTTTATCAGTCTCTCTGAATGCTGCCACTGTTGCTTGGGTCAATCTTTTTGTTCTAATTTTCTGCTACAGAAACCTTTTTCAGCAATCTTCAACAACTGGGACCTATTTATACGCTCAAACCTTTCTAGCTTTTAAAGTTTCTTTCTAATATCTGGGGCCAACTGCATAACAAAAGCAATATTGATCACTCATTGGTTTTCTGATGCATCTGGATCTAAGGGGATGAATACCTGGTAAGCCTTGCAGAGGTGTCTAGGAGCCCAGAAGGTGATTCTTGGTGCTCTTGTATTATGTCATTCACCACAGCTGGACTGCCTTCAATCCTTTTAGAAGGATGTGGCAAAATTGTCCAGAGGCTCCTTACCTTGGTTGGTGTTGGGGTCCCAGTCAGGTCAGACAGACAAGAGAATCCATTCTTTCTGGGCTGCGCTGTCTAATAGATCCTCTGTCCAGCCCAAGGGTGGCTTTTCTACTTGCAAGCCAAATTCTGCCCCACACTTCAGCCATGAAGAGGGTAGCCAGGAGCTGTTAACAGTCATGTGATACATATGTATGTGCTGTGCATCAGTCACAAATAGAGGCTACTGTGATCAAGAGTGTGTAGCTCAAAACTCTGGAGTTCCAGGGTCTGGTCCTAATAATGGCTGCATCACAAGACGACAGAATGCCACCATAAAGCATTGTAAGGACCAAGGAAGTGAGTGATTGCGTGTTGAACCAGGAGCACTGGAGGACTGCCTGCGGAAAGCCAGAGTCAGCCTTGTTAAACAGCCCTGCCCTGAGGACCGCATTTCCAGGGCATTCCCTCAATAACAAAAGGATCTCCCACAGGGCTCCTCCTTCTTGGGGACCCATAGACATTCCAGGGACACCACCCTGCACAGACCTTCAAATGCCATGTGCCCTTAGGGACTACATGCTGCATTTTAAACCATAGCACAGTAGTTTTGTTTAGCTATTACAAGGAAAGAAATTCTGACACATGCTTTCACATGGATGGATGCTGACATTATCCTGAATGAAAGAAGCAGACACCAAGCAAGTTAACAAAACTCAAACAAACATTGTAACACTCTACCTATGCAAGTTATCAAAAGCAGTTAAATTGACCAAAATAGAAGAAAGAATGGCTACTAGAAGACCCTGCGTAGGGAGGGAAAGAGATGGGGTGCTACAGAATACAGAATTTCAATTACATAACATTCCCAGAGATTTGGGCATATAACAATATGGAAGTATTTAATATCTAAATATGGGAGCATACTTAATGTGTGCCCTGGAGTTGGTTAAACTAGTACATTTGGTTTTAGGCATACTTTGTCACAGATCATATTCATAATTAGAAACTATCTGTAACAATTTTTATTTTTATCGAATTACAAATCTAAGTATACGGGGTTGATGTCATTTACCTGCTGAATGAGGTAGGAAGACTTTGACACTTGGGATCACAGCCCTGCCAGTACAAGGCCCTGTGCTGTTTAGCCCCAAACTGTCACTGATGGCTCTCTTTAGGCTCACCTCTGCATCCTAGACCAGGGCTGCACAGTACAAGTTTCTGTGATTATCTATAGCTGTGTGATCCCAAGTTAGTTGCTGCTAGCTCTAGGTGTACTTCTTAAACATTCAGAATGTTGGCAATGTGAAGCCCTATATTTTTAATGTATGCAATATAAATTAATTTTATTTTTTAATTTCAGTCAGCCACATGGGTCTAGCAGATGGCACACTAACACTGCCAAGGTTTTGCCCCATTCTTCCTCCACTACTCCACAACTCCCCTTAAAACAGTTTTGAAGCAAAGCCCTGCCTCCTGCCTGCTCTTCATCGGTTCTCACTTTGCTCTTCCTGTTGGATTGCTGGTATCACAACCATCAGAACAAGTCCCTGGACGGGACACTTTCTCTACTGTCCCCACATAAAGAACTCCTCTGTGGTCTCCTTTCTGTCTATCCACTCTACAGGCAAATATTTATTATTGTGAAGCAGCTGATAATTGCTTCTCCCAGCTCCTACTTGGTATGAGAAGACAATGAGCTATGGGGGAATCACTGGGAAAAGTCCAAATCAGACAGTTTAAGTAATTTGGGGGGGAACTATAGACACTCACATCTAATCTGCTGCTGCTGGGGTGCCACCTCTTTCCCTGGGGAAGTCATGTCCTCAGAGAGATATTCTGACTTGATTGTAAAATAGCCATTATGGAGGAAGGTGCCAAGAAAAGTCATGGAGAAAGTCAGGCACTGGGATGAGATGGTGCTGGGTTTAATTCCCACAGGCACAGCACACCCTCTCTCATCTTGAACAAGCCCCAGCTGCCTGGACCCCACCATGTTTTGTATCCACAAGAAGAAGATATTAGCACACTTGGTGATTAAGCCAGGTGCAAAATGATCAATCATGAAATGGCATCGGCAAAAGTGGCCCACTGTGTCGCCCTCTTTTTTCAACTAGTTCATCTTCATCTCTTCATCCATTGCATTGCATTAAAAGTGAGACAGTTATAGCCCTGCCTGCATTTTAAGGAAAGTGTCCTCTGGGAACTTGGCCCTTCATTTTAGTTGACAAAGTAGAGTGATGTGGTTGGAATTGAGTCTGTGAGCTTCTTGTTAGAATGTAAGAAGATAGTATGCTGTATTTGCTGTATTCTTTTGTGTGGTCGTCCCAGAAGTGGGATAAGAGTGTGACAGACAGAACGATGGGTACATAAGTGAACTGGGCCAGCATGAGACAATGGTAGGAAGGGAAAACACATCTCTGGCACAGCTAAACACTGACTTTGAAGACTAGAGTTATCATCATGGGTTCTCAAGCACTAACATAAACCTCTCCTTTGACACACCCAGAAATTCATCAGTGGTTTTCGCTTGCTTCCTAGTGCTGTGTGCACAACGACTTTAAGTGAGGAAGGGAGAGAGAATACATCTGATCACCATGCATAACCATTCATCTTGAGTTTTAATCAATTAGAATTTATTGAAATTAATTCTGTTATCTTTGGATTCAAAGAATGAGTTACAGCATTGACCTCAAAGATCATATGTATAAAAGAAGACACCAGGAAAAGAGGTGAGAGAATTACCAACACCTTTGCCTCATTTCACTAAAAGCAAAAGTAAACTAATAGGCTTGGGAAAAGTCAACTCATTGCTACATAATCTCAGAACGGCCTGGAGCTTTAATTTTGGACACATAAGATTATTTCTTCCTGTTACACTACAAAAGCCAAATTCTGCCTTGGTGGTACATGCCTTTAATCCCAGCACTTGGGAGACAGAGGCAGGCAGATCTCTATGAGTTCCAGGCCAGCCTAATCTACAGGAGCTAGTTCCAGGACAAGCTCTGAAGCTACAGAGAAACTTTCTTGAAAAACCAAAAAAAGGAAAGAAAGAAAGAAAGAAAGAAAGAAAGAAAGAAAGAAAGAAAGAAAGCCAAAAGCCACATTCAAAGGAAGGAGTGACCATTATCATCTCAAACAGGAGCAAGGTGTCATTTGAGATGAAGAGTGGCAGACTCCAATGTCCCCAGGATCTCTTTCACATCTTTCCCACCATGTTAGATAAACATCCTAGCTATAAGATAAGACTCAGTCCTCTCTCCCTTGGGCTTGATTCTGGTGTAAGCATAAGTTCTGGCTGCTGCATTTTAGGAACCTCTACTTCTTCTAACTTGACACTGTGGGTCCTGAGTGCTCACCTTTCTGATACAATTCTCTCCTTTTTAATGTTGAATAATATGTTCTTGTACTATCACAGCCCTCTGCCATGACTTAGAAGATTAGCCCAATGATAGCATAAGGCATCAATAATAGCTCCTTTGGGGGCTTGTGGACATAGCCACTTGCTAGGGACCTTGCTCACTGTGCACCAGGCCCTAGGTTCAGTCTATGGTCCTCAAAAAAAAAATGATGCATAAGCTTCTTCAGAAGATTTTCATCATGTAGGCCTGGAGATTGTTATTTGTTGCTGTAGATGAAACAACTGCCTCTGAAGCTCTTGACAGAACATTCATCCTCTGTAGAGCACTCTGTGTTTGAGTGTGTGTGTGTGTGTGTGTGTGTGTGTGTGTGTGGAGGAGGAGGAGGAAGAGGAGAAAATATACAGTTGTATGAATAAAAGCACACAATCGAAGAAGTACTGTTGAGTCAACCAACACAGGGGACATCTTCCCAGAGTTAAGTGGTACAGAAAATAGTGAGCTGAGGTTCTTCATGGGAAGAAACACTTGGTCTGTAACAAGGAAGCTACAGGAAACCAAAATGATCAGAAGTAGAGGCATGAAATGACCATATGTCAAAGACATTAACTCATTGATTAATGAACAAAATCGACATCACTTACCACTTATTTAGAAAGATCAATGAACCATAAATTTACATATAAAAGAATACTAATTCAAAGTTTCAAAAACTATCCTAGTCCCAGAGCCACAGACAGTTTGCTTTTCTCACACAAAAGTCACTTACCTTCATGTTGCTGGTGTTTTTCTTCATAGTAACTTCTACTATGTAATCCTCAGGGATTAATCACAAAGTCCAATCAAAAGCAATAGTTCCAGCCAGGCACAATGGTTCCTCCCAGTGAGCCTGGCATGCAGAAGTAGAAAGCCTTGCAATCCTGAGTTCAAGTCTAGCTTGGACCCCATGCAGGACCCTCTCTCAAGCAAAGTCAGGGCTCCTTTCCTAACCACCTAACAAGCCAGATAACCCTGGGCTTCATCACTCCATGTGAAAAATAGCTGCTAATCTCATTAGTTCATTTTGAACTTCTTTTCCTCAAGGTTTTTAAATTTTAATTATGGGGGTGGTGCTAACTTCTCATAGAGACCAGGAGAGGATGGTGGTAGATCCTCTGGAGCTGGTGTTACAGTTGGGATCCACTTAATGTGAGTGCTGGGAACCAAACTTGGCTCCACTGCAATAACTATGTGCATTCTTAACCACAGAGCCATCTCCATAGACCTATCTCAAAATCCTAAATTTTTCATCTCAACGCTGATTTCTTTTACTTTCTCTTTCAGCTTTCTCATGCTCCTCTATAGTTACATTTCTCCTATTTTTTTCCAAATAATTGACTCAGTTTTAGCTCTCAGGACCTTTGGACATGCCATCCATCACCCAGCTCTGAAGTTGTTCCTCTCGTCCAGTCATTTCCACCAGACCCATGCATCTCCTTGGTCTACTAGACTCATTTGAAATGCTGCCTGCTAGAATAAGGTTTCTTCGATCCTCACATGAGACATGGGCTCCTTATTATTGTTTTGTTTTATAATTTTTCCGCACCCCCGATGCTGCACGCATGCCCATTTGAAGGTTGTCAACTCACTGGGAACATGGAGTAGTTTGATGTTTGATGTGTAAGTTTGTAGAAAAAAAAAAGAAAACCAAATGAATGGACTTCACTGAGCCTTGACCTGCTCATACAGGAGGCCTGTGATCTTTCCCCTACATGCTCTCGAAATTAGGGGATCAAACAGACCTCTGGACAGTGCGAGCTGAGCCCTAAAGTTAGAGGTTGTTTTAAATTTTAAAAGTACCTCAGAATTTCTGACAGCCTTCTCTCTTTATGAAGCAAGATCCCAAATGGTGACAAAGATCAGGGCAAGAAGTTTAGACAGAAGTTGGCTTATACTGAAGCTATGCTGTGGGAAAAAAAGCAGACATTTTAGGAAGGCTTGGAGAGGGAAAAAAATGAAAGTTAAAATATCACATAACAAACATGAAGTTGGCATATATCCGTGAGAGAGTCTGTCAGTTAATTCAGTAAATATTTATTTCCTTTTGACACATTCGCTGTGTTCTTTTGGGGTTTTGTGGAGGGGCTTAGTAATGAGCTGTTTATTGTGATCTGCCACAAACCAGTGCAATGCAAAACTCAGCCACCTACTTAAGGCAGAATAAATAAGTTCTCATTGTCACAGCCTCCACCCACCTGAGCTCTAGTCCCAGGCAAGCCTTGCCAACGACACTTGAAACCCACCAATTTACTGCAAGCACCGTATGGTATTCACATGGAAGACAGATCTACTGACTCGTTAAAGCACACTAATTATTCCAAATTTTCAAAGTGAGAACATATGGGAGCTGTTTTCTTCGGTGATGTTTCTACTTCAAAAACAAAGTGAATACAACTGAACAAGCGTTTTCCATAATCTATATCCCTTGGAAATGGTATTCAAACATCACCAAACTCACTAACATTAAACTCTTAACTGTCCTCTGGTCGAAGGCAGTCTGAAAGTCAGCATCTCTTCTCAAACCTTTTTATTTCCACTGCCTCTTCTTCCATGGAGCTGTGACTATGCCACCAAGGTCAAGACGGCTAAATTAAAAGTGCTGTATTCTGAGCGTTCAGTTGGTTGTTGGGTCAACAAATTGCAAGCAGTTGTTATGATGATTTTTAAATTTTTGGTTGGTTTGTTTTGCTTCCCCCAATGGAGTAGATGCCTTGCTCCTATGAGGCTGTGGCCTCCAAAGGCCCATCATCCATACACCGTGTATGTAGCCATCATGACCCCAGCCTGAGGAGTGAGGACCTTGAAGGATGTGAGACCAGTTCATCCAGGAAGACTCTTGTGTCTTTATTCCTGTAACAGAAATGAACCTTTGACTTTTTGATGGAAGGGCCCCAGCATCGGGGACCCCAAGGCAACTCAGTGGAATGCACCATTATTCCTGGAAGGACCCAGTTCCTGATAAAACCAACACCCAGCTGCCTGAAAACTAAGCCAGGTCACAAAGGACTGTAGAGTTGAGGTCATTCAGTGATGGTAATATTTATCTAGATTTCAACCATTACATTATTGATGAGAGTTTTATTCTCTTGACTTTCTGTGGACATGACCTTTGTTCTTGCTAGTTTGCCTGGAAACAAAAATGAGAACTTACCCAAGATAGAATGCATAGAGAAGTAGAAAGCTGATATATATTTTTGTTTTCACTTGCAAAAAAATAGAATGGGCCTTAAGGCGAAGGTCCTGGAAAGCAGACTCTAGTCTCAAGAGTAAGTTTCCCTAATCTTTATTTCTCCTCCTTTGGCCTAAGACTGACCAAGGCCACAGAATCTGAAAGAAAAATCCTCCTTCTTAGAGTCCCCAGGGATAGGATGTCACTTATTCTGGGGTGAGTTGTGTTCTACCTTCCTTTCTATTGGTGTGATGAAGGACTCTGATCCCAAGTCACCTAGTGGAAGGAAGGCTTACAGGTTTAATCTGTGACTAAGGCAATCCAAGCAAGATCTTGAAGCAGAAATCAAAGAGGAAAACTGATTGCTGACTCACTCACAGACCCATGCTTAGCCAACTTTTTTCTATAGCTCAGGACCACCTGCCCAAAAGTGGAACTATCTCCAGTTGACTGGGACCTCCCATCTCAGTGAGCAACTAACGCCCCCACCCCTGCCCTGGTCATGCTCACACGTCAGTCTGGTCTGTGCAAATCTTCAGGTGAGATCCCCTTCTCTAGTTGTGCCAAGAGGACAGCTGAAATTCAACTAGGATAGACTGTCAGTGTTGTTCCAGTGCAAATTGTGCACCCCCAAAATGTGAGGTCTTCACGTTCAGTAACTGTGAAGCGTGGTCTGGGGATGGAATGGATCATCAAGCAGCGTCTTCAAGTTGTCTTCCCAGAAGGACAACAATGTGGCAGCAGAGAGGTGCAAGAGCAATCAGACACCAGACCCTAGAAGCGGTGAGGAGGCAGTCACCCCCCCACAGATGGCAGACAGAGTGCCACCTTCAGATTCATCGATCTTGTACTTTGAGCAGTGTGATGCTGATGATGGTGGTGTCACTGGTAATGATGGAGGAGGAGGAGAAAATGGTAGGAGCATGGGACCCAGTTTGGGGTACTTTGCTGAGAATTCCTTAAGAAACTGATGAAAGTGGTTTGAAAACACCAAAAGAATAAGACAGGAAGAAAGCAAGAGGCACAACACTGTCCTTGCTGGGCCCCTTTCTGTGAAAGGAAAAACATCAGGTAAGCACAGAACACCACAGCCTGGGATGGCAGTAGAGGTCTGTAGCCAGGCCTGCAGAGCATGTGAGAGGCAACCAAGTCACGTGTTACCCTGGGAGGTACACACGCTGGTGCTTTGTGTCTGATAAAGGTTACAAAGAAGCATATCATTCCTCAGGTTCCCCCCTTGGCTCCTCTTTGTCATTCCAAAGACCAGGACATGCTCCTGTCAGTGGTGTTCAGATCAAAATTCTGCATTTGTATCACAGCTCCCATCCCTCTTCTTGTTTCTCTCCTCTTTTGAAGATTCGTTTTGAAAAGGAGGCAATCAACTGATTTTCCAGTAAGGTAACCATTGTACGAATTGGTTAGGCAATAATTACTCTCCTTAACATCCCAATTGTTTTGTGGCTCAGCTGTGCACTAAATCGCTCAGGCTTGATGCTGCAGAGTTTTGCATCTCTCAAGCGGAGTGTGCTACCTCATTCCTCAGTTTTGTAAGCACACTCTCTGACAGTCTAGAACCGGGGTCCTGCCTGCTCTATTTATTGGAGGAGTGAGTAAAAGTAATGTTTACTAAGCATTGGTCACCTTTCTAGGACTCTGAGATGTAATTATAGGTAACATGCAATTGGAACTTGTCCTCACTGTGTTTGCATAATCTACTATCAGGGAAAGATGTAAACTAAATATTTATCCAGCCAAGCATCGAATTCAAGTAATTGTACATGGTATGAAATAAAGTGCAGTGATGCCTTGGAGATTAGAAGAGGGGGTTCAGCCTAATCTGGGGTCTAGAGAGAGTTTCATGACAGACCTGACTTGTGAGTAAGCGGTACCTGAGTGGAGGTGGGCAGAGAGAGCGGTGGGAGTTGGTAGCAGGAACCTTGCACATACCCTGAGTCAAGAAGTAAGCAAAGAAAGAAACTGAGTTAGGATCGGAGGGAAGAAATACGGGGGAAGGCTATCTAATGTGAAGTTGCAAATGAGCCCGGTGCCAAATGAGGCAGGAACAGTTCACATTTTGAGAATTTGATAAGCAATAGAAATGCCTTGCAGAGACATAACCAGATGGTGACTCTTGAGAGCTATAGTGTAGGTCATGTGACCTCACAGTGACAAGAATACATGTTAACATAACATATTATCATGTTATCATGGTGTCAGTGGTCCTAGGCTGGATGTACACACAAGTTATCCAGGATAGGTCACCTGAATCACGTGTAAAAGAATTCACCAGAAGGATGGAACTCAAACTTTAAAGAATAGCTCTAAGTTAAGTCACCTGAGAAAAGGATGGATGCTTTTCATTTTCTTTCTTTCTCTCCTAGGGCTAAAATAAAGGAGCAGAATTTGTGAGTTCATTTCAACACAGCAAACAAAAGCCCTACCTTGGGTCAGATGCAGCTATAGCACAGTGTTATCAAATGTCAACCACCTGAAAAATTAGTCACATGATGACCAGCATTATTCTAGACCAAGGCAATAACTCACTTTTCATAACAGTCAGAAGGTAAATATTTGAATGTATATTTTATTTTAATGATGAGGCATGAAAAATAATGTTAGAATATGAGTAGTGTCATATTTTAATCCAATATACTTCCTTCTAATATTATAACTTCAGAATTTCTATGAAAATTCAGGAATTTGAGGCCAAGGTAGCATGTAGAATACTATGCTTTTATCATGGGGATCTCACATTTTTTCATAATTGCATCACAAATTATATTTAATAAGAGGTCGATTGAAGAAAAGATACAAATAGTTTCTGTGCACTCTGTATGTGTTCATGTAGCCCATGAAAATGAGGGTGCTGCCATGGGTAGCTGGTTCATCAGTGAGATCCTTGTCTGCGGCGTGCATTGAGCCTAACAGCTCACTGGTCCGTTTCTCCCATTCTCCCAATGTTCACTGATTAATGATGACAAGTAGCAAACGAAGATATCCTAGCAGCTCTAAGGAGTTCTGGAGTTATTCCCAGGGTGAGGTTATTTATTCAAATTTAAACTCTTTAAACAAAAAAATTTTAAAAGAAAAACAAAAACAAAAAACAAAGAGCGTTTGTGAACAAATGTGTGCATGTGTTCACACCAACTTCCAGTTGTTAAATAAAACCGTGAGATTCACTTTCATCTCTAAGAGAAAGCTTCTCTGCTGGACAGAAGCAAATATGTGAATGCTCCACGGACACCTGTACCCATAAACTTCTGAGATGTCCAGATCAATAACGTATGGAACATTCCAGAAGCCTTATCTTCCAAAGGGTCATGCTTTAAAGTTAAATGCCAATCACAAGTGTGACTGATAGTCAAGGATAACCACATTCTAACGTCCCAAATATGTGAATATCCAGACCTTACATAAGAAAATGAATTTTTTTAGATGTGATTGGATCAGAGATTCTGAGACAGGAAGGTATCCATGATTGATCAGGTTGGATCATGAGAGAGAGGCAGGAGGGTCACATACAAAGGAGAAGCTGTGGCCATAGAAACAGAGGTGGGGTGCTATGGTTATAAAATCTGCACAAAGCATCTAACAGGGCATTCAATTCAAAAGTGTGCAGCTAAGCCAGAACTTTGATATGCAAGTTTGCATAAAATGCCTGCTGGGACAGCAGCCAGTGAACAGCACCGTTCCAAAAGGGCAGCCATGAAGGTTGCCATTCAAAAGGCTTTAAAGGTCAGAGATTCCCAAGACCTTTGAAAGTCACATTATGATACAAATGCCCCAAGTGCAAGACATGGAAAATTGAATTGAATGTTTGCCCTATGGTTTTCAGTGTTGTTTTTGTCTTGTCCTTCCTATTCACAGTTGTATTCCTTCCCACAGAATGGGAATGTTGCTCTATCTGCCATGTCCTGTAACTTTTTGTAATGTCTTTAGCTGTTGTTCATTCATATATCATGTATCTAAGATTTCTTTCAAACTCTTTAGTAACATTTTTTTTTCCATAGAGAACAAAGCTGGATTTACTTTGAGTTACCTGGGAGATTTTGAACTTGAATTTTTGAGCGATGCTGTGTCACTAGGATTTGGGAAACTCTTGGTGAGTGACAGAATAAAGTTTGCATTGTAAGATGTAGTACCTAGGGGTGGAACGCTGTATTGAAGGCCCATGTATTGAAGACTTGAAATCCAGTCTACAGTGCTTCTGGAAGTTGACAGAACTGGAAAAAGAAACTAGGTTATTTAGAGTGTACTCTTCACAGATGTCAAGTGAGAAATGCCCTCCCCCCCATGGGCTTGCATATTTGAACAATTGATCCCTGATTGGTGGTGCTATTTGGGAAGGTTGTGGAACCTTTGAGAGGTGGTGCCTTTCTGAAAGTAAGCATGACAGTAGAGTGGACTTTTTATTGTTGACAGCCTTGCCCCACTTCCAGTTCATATCCTCTTCCTTTCATGTGGTTGAGATGTCCTAGCTCAGACTTCTGCTCGGATCACCCATGTGGTTGAGATTTCCTAGCTCAGACTTCTGCTCGGATCACCCATGTGGTTGAGATGTCCTAGCTCAGACTTCTGCTCGGATCACCTGCTGCTAAGCCTTCCTTGTCATGATGGACTCTACTGCTGAAATCATGAGTGCAAATAAACTCTTTCTTTCTTAAGTTGCCTTTGATCATGATATTCTATCACTACAGTGGAAAGATAATACTATGGGAATTTGGGGGTTATGAACGCTTTCTTTTTTTCTCTTCCCAGAATCTCTGACAGGAGCTTCCTCTGCTATGTGTAGTTAGCCTGACGTACAACTTGGCCCTAGGCCCAAAAACAATAGTACAGTCAATCCATCAAACACTGAAACATACAAATCTGTAGCAAAAATAAACCTTCTATCCTATGAATTATGGATCTCAAAGATTTATTTCAGTAGCCGAAAGATAACACAAAGGATATTTACCCAGTGACAATTAATACAATTTTCTATTTAATTATTTGCATATGATTATCACAAGAGCTTTATCTATAGCACAATCAAGACTGAACATAACCCTCATGTCAATCAACAACTAAGTAGATGAACTAATAATTAAAGTGTGCCCATTACATGGATGGAATAGTATTTGATCCCATATAACAGCCAACTTCTACTACATGAAATGATAAGGTGGAGTCTCAAAAGCACTGTTCTGAATAAAAATTGCTAGGCACAGAGAATGCATCCTATTTTGTTTCTTTCTGAAGAAATTCTCTAATAATCAAACCTTGATGTGAATCTCTGCTCAGAGAGAGTGTATCAATGGCTGCCTATGTACAAGGGTGCTGGTGGGTATTGGACTGAGGGGGACAAAAACTTGGAGGATTTATAGTTGTTCCATTCTGAGTGCAGTGGCTGTTTGATGGGTGAATATGTTTGTGAAAACCCATTTAACTGGGTACATTTTAATTACGCAAATTATACTGTAATCAAGTGGCTTGAATTTTTTAAATGCCAAAAGTTCAAGCATACAGTGTGTTAGTGATAAAATTAAAAATATTTCTGGGACAAGAAATTTAGAGTGGGTTACTGGTATGGCAGAATTGTCTGTATTCTGTCAATTATGTTTTAAATAAACTCTGATTGGCCAGGCAGGAAGTATAGGTGGGTCAACCAGAC
>LOEQ01003187.1:259454-275505 GCA_001685075.1 Bramus lutescens | reverse complement strand
TCGGGGTATAAGCTAGCCGTGAGGGAGCTGGGCTGGACAAAAAGCAGGGCCCGCACCCCTTTCACTTTATCACTACAAACTATATAAAAATATTTTCCTGGAACTTAGGAGACATCTCATTGTTAAGCATACTACCTGCTCTTTCAAAGGACCAGAATTTGATTCTCAAGACCCACATGGTAGCTCACAACCACTTGAACTCAAATTTCAGGAGATCCAACATCCTCTTCTAGCTGCCATAGTTACAAGCAAGCATATGATATACAAATATATATGCAGAGGAAACATTCAAATCCATAAAATAAAAACAGATAAACCTCTAAAAATATAATCAGTCTGTATATTGATTTTGTATCCAGCAGCCATATCAAATTCTTATTAGTTTTAGCATTTCACCTAACGTTCCTTTCAATATTTGCAATAACCTACAATTATCCCTACCCCAGGGGATTTGAGGTAGTAATTATTATTTATCAAGCATGATTTCTACAGATAGGAATTTCAGATGGAAAAGAATGGATATCCTCAGTGGGAAAATCAGGTATGGAATCATCTGAAGTCTTTCTCCCTTGGCATCTACTAATTCAGATTTAAAAAATGATGGTGGGGTACTTATGTCTTTTGTAAAGAAGGATTTGTACCAACCTTAAGAACATGGCTTCTGTCCCTGTCACCTTTCAAGGACAGCATCAAAGCAGAGAGATGCTCCATCTGAGATCTTCACTGAATCTCCCTGATGAAATATCCCCATGTGGCCTCTCCATGTGGAATAGGATTCCTCTAAACACAATAGCTGGTTCTAAATGTGTGTGTCTTAATTAAAAAGGAAGAAGAAGAAAAGAGTATGTCCTACATGGCTGCTGCTGGATTCCATTAGGATGGGCACTCATGGAGCCAGTCCCTCAGACTCAAAAAGCAAGAACCCAGATCATACCTTCTCCATGGTAGAGTCTTGTCATACTCCAAACAACTTGGAAGATGGTAGGAGTGGGTCCATGATAGAAGATGTAGTTCAGTACAGCATTTGCACATAGAGAAATTTCATATATGTAATGATGGTTTCATTTATCCACTTACAACTCTTATTTTTTGTATTTATATTTTTGTCATACTACACTCACTACAACTAACATTAATGTCTTGCCAAATAGATTATGCAAGGGAGAAAACTGTATTTTCCCCCAGCGCAAATAAAATTCTCAATATTTGGATGGTGATAGGGTTTTTAAGACAGATGAAAACAGAGCCTGGCTCAAGGATGACTCTGTCTCTGGTTGTGAGTAAAACAGAGTTTTCTCAGAAGATGGTGGCCCAATTGCTGCTAAATCATTTGAAAGTAAACTGCAGGAATGTTTTAGTAGAAAATAGTGAATTTACAGAGATGTTACTCCAGCATTAGAGATATTAGAGGAAGTAATAGAAACAATCACCAGAGGATTACTGATCTCTGCATTCGTTTCTTCTCCCTTTGCTATGACAACTTACCTGAGGAGAAATGACTAAAAGGAAGAAAGGTTCGTTTTGGCTTAGAGTTGAGGGGCTACAATGCGTCATGGCAGGACAGGCAAAGCAACAGACACAGGAGGCAACTGGTCTCATTGTATCCTCGTCGGGGAGCGGAGAGACGTGGAAGAAGGTGGGATTACAAAACCTCTTCCCAGGGAGTCATCTCCTCCTCTGGGGCTTCACTTCCTAAAGGTCTCCAACTGTCTCCAACAGCACTGCCAGCTGGAGACCAGGCATTCAAACACTTGCCCTACAGGGACATTTCATGTCCAAACCACAGCAGGTCTTTTATACTTGATCTTAGCCAAAGGACAAGCGCAGTAAGATAGTAATCACCTCGAATTAATGCATCTGAAATCCATTGAAAAGTACAAGCTGGATAAATTCAAAACCAGACTGTTATTTGTTCGCAGTTCTGGAGAAGTCTAAGAGTAAAGTGCCAGGCAAGAGAGTTCACTCTATGCCCCCTCCCGAGCTGGCAACTGGTTGCCTCTCCCCGTGTCCTCCCATGGTCTCTACTCTTTGGGCACATGAAAGCAGGGCAGGCACTCTAGTCTCATCCTCTTTGCAGAAGGATACCAGGACTATTGTCGGAAACATACCCTACTGACCTCATTTAGCCCAGCATTGGCCCTATCTCCAATTATGGTCACATGGAGATTCAGAATTTCAAAAGACAAGTTGGGAAAGCGTGATTCAGGCCCTGACAGATGGCTGTTTCTCAGTAGCACTGATGCACTGCAAAATGATAACGGACAGCTGAAGTGAGCAACAGACAATGAATTGGGAATTGGATGTGAAAACTATGGGCCTTTTCACTGTGTACAAAGAAACAGGACAGAAGAAATCAACGAACCAAATACAAAGACATTTAGAAGCACACTCCCTAAAAAGTGCCATCTGCACCTTAAACTATGTAGACACACTTCAGTATACACACCCCAGCAACAGTTATTGCTTTGGCTTTTTGCTCCTTTTTTCTGATAGGAGACACAGAAAACTGAGTGTCATGGGACAATGAAAAGGCCTTGCTGCTATAGTGAGGTTTAGGATAAAACAGGTACCCATTCTATGTGTCTGTGATATTCATTCAGTCATCCATGGTGGCTTCCAAGCAGGATTGGGATACATAACCCATAATTTGTGGGAGTCAGAGCTTCACAGTCATTCGTATCTGTGAGTTAGTTGGTCTGCCAGTTTCTTTGCAATGCCTCTGGTCTCTATTAAGGGCCTCCGACTTGAACTCTTCTGTCATTATTCCATTAGTCCTGCTATATGGTGACTCCCCTCCCAGGATATTTCAAGTCATACCATAAGGCAAAATCCTGTCACACTTTAAGCGTAAGTTCTATTTCTGTCTTGGTGCCAAATACTGATAAAAATCAACTTATAAGCAAGAAAGGCTGTTTTCAGTGGATAATTTTGAAGGATGAAGTCAATGGGCTATTTGACTCCATTGCTTTTGGGTCAGTGGTAAAACAGAGTATCATGGCATAGATGATGATGTCAGGCAGAGAAAGGCTGGCTGTTTACCCCACAACATCAAGAACGGGTGGGGAGCTCAGGATCGTAATATGTTTCTCCAACTGCGTATTCTTAGTGAACTAATTTTCTTGCACTAGGCCCTAAAATTTTGAAACCTCCCAATTACTTTTAGTATACAGCATCTGGGAGACGTTTAAAAACAAAGCAATGATACCTCGGTCTTACTAATACCCATCTGGGATATTTACCTAGAAGGGCGATCATAAGATCAAAAGCTGAATATGCGCACATGATTTGGTGAATATTGCCATTTTCTCTATGTATTGTGTTGTTTTGGTTTTGTAGCAGGAATGTCTGAGAATCCTTGCTCCCCATAACATTATCAATAGAGAAAACTAATTGGAAAAAAATTTTTTTTTGCTTTTTGTTTTGTCTTGTTTATTTTCCAGGCTAATGTCACTTAAGAAAGCCCAAGATGAAAGGGAATAGCTCTGCTTCCTAGTCCAGTGGGATATTAACCATCTCCCTGTGCCAATTTCTCCTCTGAGGAGAGGAAAATGTCCACCAAATAATTGTCTTCCAAATGATGAAGTTAATGTTTTATTCTACTGTTGGCCTCTCCCAATGGATTTTGTTTGAAGAACTGCAGGTATCCCTGGGATTTCACTCTGTTTTGTGATAGGCAGGACAAAGCAGAATCTCAGACATTTGACGGAAAGTTTCATGTAGACAAACTCTCTTTACTAAGTGTATGGTGAGTGCTGGTTAGTTTTAACTGTCTTGTTTACACAGCCTGGAATTACCTAAGATGAGTTTTTTTTTTTTTTATAGGGATTTACTTTGGTTGTTGACTGATGCAGGAAGATTCAGGTCATTGTAGGCACCATCATTCCCTGGGCAGGAGCTCCTGAACAGTAAGCAAAAAGAAAGCCAGCAAGTAAGCAAGGAGGCGTGCGTGAATTTATTTCCTTCTCTTCTTGCTTGTAGGTGTGATGTGACTAGCTGCTTGAGTTTCTGCCTTGGCTTACCTTCAGCAATGGACTATAACCCAGAATTGTCAACCAAATGAACCCTTGGCTGCCTTAGCTGCTTTTGGTCAGGATGTTTGAACACAGTCACAGAAATGAAACCAGAGCAAGGAGTTTATGGAAATAGGGAAACAGGTGTTTGCTAATAAATCCTGCTCTGCAGCAACCATTATTTTCCTCAGAGAACCATGGCAACTAATATCTTTTTATTAATATGAGTTATCTATAGAAATGGAACCAGTTGAAGACAGATGATACACAAATATAGATGAGATATACAGAAAGAAGTTTTCTACATGGCTTCTGTCAAAAATAAGCAAAGCCAGAGATGAAAGTGGTGTAGACAGACTTTAATTAGTGATAGTTAATTAGATTTCTATTGCTGAGATAAAACACTGACAGAACCCAGTTTGGAGAGGAAAGTGTTTATTTCTGCTTACAATTTTCAGGTTGCACTCAGTCACTTAGGGAAGTCAGGGCAGGAACCTGGAGGCAGGAACTGAAGCAGAGGTCACAGAGGATGCTGCTTTACTAGCTTGTTGCTCAGGGCTAACTGGGTCTACTTTCTTATACCATACCAGTCCTCTTGTCCAGAGGTAACACTATCTCTATGAGATGGGTCCTACCACATCAACCGTTAATCAAGGAGATGTCCCACAGACTTGCCCACAGGCCAGTTTGGTGGGAGCATTTCTCTATTGAGGTTCTCTCTTCCCAAATGACTCTAGTCTGTGTCAAGCAGACACAAAAGCTGTTGCAACAGAGAAAGGGCCCATTGTCAACTGAATTTAAGTTAGCTTTGAACACAGGTGACCAGGTATTGTAAAAGGAGCCTAGGGGTGAGAAACAGAGCTCAGTGGGATCAGTAAATGAAACACTGCCAAACTCATGAAAGGTATTTATAATGCAGTTAGGAATTGTCTGGTCTAGTAAAGTAGGGGTGGAAGGTTCTCTACTTGAGCCCCAGGAAGTTGGCTAAGTTTCCAGTACCAGGTGTGGTTTCTCACCCGTTGAGCGCAACTCAGTCCAATTGTACCACTTTTGGTTACCACTGAAACATGACCTCCACTGTTGCACCCTGAGAACCACGCCCTCATTTGTTATCCAATACTAATTAATCAGTCTTGAAATAACATACACATAAGTAACACTAAACAAACTAAGCAAGATATATTTATATATCTATGCATACATTATTTGCATATAAAATTGTAGCAACAATTAAATAAAAGACATGAATTTTAGAGGGACCAAGAACAGGGAGGGCATGAGAGGGGTTGGAGGAAAAAGGAAGGAGAGAAAGAAGTAATACAATTAAATTATAATTTCAAAAATAAAAAGATGGAAAAGAAAACCTGAGAGGTGGTACAGTCTGTGTAAACCTACCCAATCTTTCTTCTTTAAATCACTTATTAAAGTTGTGCTGTCAGAAGAATGGGAGATAGGACTAGAGTTCTCATGGGTCGCCCAGACCTATTCTTGGATAGAGTCTTGAAATTTTAGAAACCAACTCAGTATTCATTCAAGTCATTTCAAGTCAAGGTTAAGATCAGGTTCAGAAGGAGCTCATAGGTGACTGTCCTAATTCTAAGGAGAGCAGCACCCCCATTGCCCAATGGCCACAGGCTGGGATCATTGCATTGACAGGAAGCTTCTAACTCACAAAAATTATTTACACACCTGAAGAGTCACCAAAGCTAGAAAGCCAGCCCAGCTAGAATAAGATAATAATACATGTCTTCCTTTCACTTGTTCTCAGAAAAGTGACATATGGCCAAGCATCTTCTTCGTGCACCATCCATAATTCAAACAGAAGTGCTGCCTGCTTCCTCATTAGCTAAATTGTATTCATTGCAGAAAGCAGCTTCAGAAGCAGTATTGATCAGCAGGAAGCAAGATGGAAAAAAATTAACACAACTTGAAAAACACCATTCTCTGGAGTGTAACTTGCCATCCGGGAGTGAATTATTAGGGAAGAGACAAGGAAGAAGTGTCTGTATATCACCTTTCCATTTTTATGCACAAGTCAGCCCTTGTTAATCAGTGTCAACAGTGTAGATTCCGAGATCACTCAGAAGTGACCTGTGCATTCTTGCCAGAGAGGAGGTTTGTGCCTAGCATTTAACTTGAGACCTTCAAGTTGCCAACTTAACCAGGTGTGTTTCCTTCCTCTTTAACTGTTTTTTGTGTAACCCTGTCTTAATACCTGTGATGCCAATGTCTGTGGTAGACAAAACAGGCATATTTATTTCATTGTTCGAAATTCCTCCATTTCAATTGCTTTGATAATTAATTGAATGTGCCCTTCTTCATTTTTAACTTAAATCATCTTACTGGATAAGAATGCTTTTCTCGTTTATCTTCAATAGTTTTCTTCAGCCCAAATAACTAACAACCCTTTTTGCTGCTTTTATTTGTGTGTGTGTGTGTGTGTGTGTGTGTACATGTTCATGTAGGGGTACACATATGCCTGTGGGTGAGTCTATACATACATGCAATATGCATGCACAAGTGTGTGTGTGTATGTATATGCATACACATATACACACACACCAGATGTCAACCTCAGACATTCTTCTTCAGGAAGCTGTCAGCCTTTTTTGCCAGGTTCTCCAACAGAATTTTCAGACTTTGGCTAAGGTGACTGGCCACCATGCCCTATTAAGCCACCCTCTAACCCACTGGGATTATAAATACACACCCATCATTTCCCCCATGGCTTCCCGTGAAGGAGCTCAGGTCCTCAAGCTTACAGAGCTAGAACTTTACCTACGGAGCCATCACCGCAGCTCCTCTTTGAATAAGTGGTCAAGATAAAAACACAACAGAACAAAATGCTCGCATAACCAGCTCCCTACAAATTCACACAAAAATTACCACATTGAACACTTGTTAGTAAAGATATGTGCTATCACTCTTTTTGTATCTTCTAATAACTGAACAATTACCCCTCTGTTAGAAAATTAAAATAGAATTTTACTCTCCTAAATCCATTATCCAAGTTATTTTTAATAATTTTCTATTTACTTGAGTTTCAAAATTGTTTTTATATTACTGTTGGTTTGCTTACTCGCCTGTAATCAGTTCTCCTCCTTAGACGAAGCCTAAATGGGCTGAATAAAGATGCAAATGGTTTCTAAAGAATATGAACTGACCCAAATAATTGAGAGAAACTTGCAGTTAATGAGAAAGGGGCTCTATCAGGAGGAAGGAACAGTTGTGGGAGGTAAATAGCATGTAATGAATCATTTTTTCCATTCACACTTGTGTGTTTGTTATAAATTTCCAATTTGTTGTGAAGTGATTTCAAAATGAAGCTAATTATCAAATTTAGAGCAACGTTCTTATTGCAGCAAATAGTTAATATATCTCAACATGTCAACACAGTGTGTTGGAGAAAACCAAATAAGAAATCAGACTCGAGTTACTGCCATCTGAGAGATGGATATGTGTTCTTGAGTGGAAAATAGAGAGTGGTAGATAAACTCTGACCGTTTCCTTAGGCTACCAAGGCAAAACACCGTGTCACGGGCACAAAACAATATGAAGCTGTTTTCTTACCAAAGAAAAAAGAAAATCAAGGTGTACTCAGGCTGCAGCCCTTTCAGAGGGAATGGGGGAGGAGCCTTCCTGATTCTTCCAGCTTTGAGCTGCACTGGCCAACCGTTATGATCACTTACTGACATCCCTCCACTATCTGCTACCATCTGTGCACGGGGCTGCCCACTGCATTTCACGATGTCCTCTTATCTTACAGAAATGTTGAGTCACTGGACTTAGGGCTCAGCCTAATCTAATATAACCCCATTCTTCCTTATTTATAGCCATAAGCACCCTATTTCCATATCAGAAGGAGGCCCTGTAAGCTAAGGGCAAGAAAGAGTAAATGTGACACCAGGTGTCATTGAAACAGGCTCTACATAGATTTTTGCCATCTGGTCCAGACGTCTTCCCCTACCACACTCTCTCTTCTCTCAGCCCAAACACTATTTGCCTTGGTCATCCCAGGTTTCTTACTT
The DNA here is from genome assembly GCA_001685075.1 of Bramus lutescens. NCBI lineage: Eukaryota > Metazoa > Chordata > Mammalia > Rodentia > Cricetidae > Bramus > Bramus lutescens. The sequence continues at coordinate 267,467 of LOEQ01003187.1, read as the reverse complement.
CTACTGGAACATATGTCAGTCTTCCATGCTCTGTGGATCAGTAAGTGGAAAGTTTGTCTCCTCAGTCCCTACTGAGGTCTCAAAGTTGGCACAATGGGACTACTGTGCTCTTATACCCCATAGATGGAAGCTAGGCTAAGCATACCTTTGTCACATCTACCCAAAAAAGTAAAACAAGCCCCTGACCCTTTGTGCAAAGCTCCCACCAACCTGTCTACAAAGGAACCCCAGAAACCCATTAGACAAATTGATTGAAGTGATTTTTATGTTTTCAAAAAAAGAAACCCTACCCATCTAGAAGCTTGAGTGGAGGCATTTCTCCTCCTCTCCCCATGGAGGTGAGCACAGCTCTCAGGGTTCTCACTCTCCCCTCTGACGCAGGGCCCCACAGCATGCAGTGAGTGATAGCTGGTGAACTGGCCTGACACTTAAGGGGCAGGAGGGCACAGGATTGATGAGGGTGCCTGCCTGGAGGGCAGAGGCCAGCTGGCAACAGCACCTCTGTTGGCAGTACTTCCTCAGCAGTGCAGAGGGGGCAGCTGGATTAGTCGTGCCCCAAACAAGCTCTTCAAGAGGAGGTCTTCTCGGAAGGTTGACACCAACTGGAAGGACCAGGGCATCTCACCAGAATAAGGACTGTGGTGGATCAGAAAGCATCCTCAAGGTTATGCACTGGCCTGCTTAGCAAAGACCGCAGCAGTAGACAACCCAAAACACTATTCTGGGAAGTTCCCCCAAAAGCCCTGATGAGGGGAAAGGCAGCATTTAGACATGACATGCCAAAGAGCATTCCCAAGTAAGGAAGAAGGATGCCTGTAGCTATAGAAATCTGCCCTGTGCTTTCCCCGTGTATCATCGTGCAAAGTAGAGGGCAGAGAGGCAGCCAACTTTACCGTGTTAGGGAATGTGATAGGTTAGCTAATAGGATAAACTGGGGGGACATATGGAGGATATATATATATATATATATATCCTTCTTAACTTACAACAAAGACTTCTTTCTCACCCAGTCCCATCTCATGGCAATGGTTTCCCTGGGCACATCAAAAAGAAATCTTTTATAGGCAGTGTGTAAACTTACCCTATGGCTCCCACATGGAAGTCACACACTTCATCATCTAGTCTCCAGGTAGGTACCAAAGAGGCATTTTACCTGTTCTAAGAAGTCAAAAAATATTGAGAGCATCCCTAAGGACCACTAAAATAATCACAGACAAAAGACGACTTCTTTTTATTCACCTAAGCCAGCTGCAAGGCAGCTGGACACAGTTATCCTGCAGACAATGGTGGTAAGAATTGCAGACTACAAAAAATCCCTGAGGTTAGAAAGCTTCGTCACACCTCAGGTTTCTGAATACAGCTGACAAAGACCTGAGAAAACTTTCTGAAGATCACATGACTTGGGAGATGGGATAATGGTGTGATGAGAAAGATTTTGAACAACACTCCATCAAGCTATTTCACAGGTTAATTACGGCTTTCCATTTTCACTTGCTTTCTGTTACTTCTATTCAGGTTTTCAACATAGGAATATTTCTGTTGTTGCTTGAACACCTAAGGAGTTTGCTGCTCCCTCAGTAAAGATTTTCTTCTGTTAACCAAATCATGAGAAATACCTTCCCTAGGATCATCTTTCCATACTGGACTTGATGCTTTATCCATCAGATGGATTAAGTGTCTTGCAACGTGAAGAAAGAGCTGTCTGTATTCCTTAGACATTCATTCCATCACTCACCTCTCGTATCTATTATCTGCCTCCTGATGGCAAAGTGTGAACTAGACAGGACAGAGAGAAGCATAGTTCTCAGTACCTTTGTGGGTATTTGCCCATTTTAGAGGAAATGCAGGCAAGAGGCCCTAGGGCAAATGTTCATTAGTGGGGAAGATTTATTATGTCAGCACTGAGGCAGGTAAGCTTTGCAGGCCACAGGAAATGGAAAAGGCTGGTGGAAATGAAGGTGAGGAGGACGTTGCAGAGAGATGCTGTCTATTAGATACATGAGAGAGTCATCTATATGCGACATCTGTGGATTAGCATATCCAAACAATGTGTGGCATGTGCGTGCATGAAAAGGTGCCTTTCCAATATTTCAGAAAATGTGTAGAGCACCAACATGTGAATGTCAGTTCCTTGAGACTAGAAACATCTTCCACTCACTGAAGAGTCCAGAACAATGGTTAGTGCAGAACAAGAAAGTGTCCCACTAGTTCTTATGAAAACCCAAATAAATGAATGAGACAAAGGATCAGACACAGAGGGAAAAAGAAACAAACAGAAAGGCAGGCCATGAAGAAAGTGTTTGATTTAGGAGTGAAACTCAGGGTTCTGGCTTCAGAGTCTTCCCTCTTCTAGAATATCTGAACACCTTCAAAAGGTAAAATGGTTTCAATATGAAGTCCTAGATGCACAGAGTTAAGCAAGTCTATCATTAGGTCAAATCTGCTTTCCTGCTGCTGATCTCATGAGATTGCTCTAAGGGATATAGGGAGTCAGAGCAAGTGATCTTGCTCATTAATCAAGCATTGACATGCAGTAAAGGCGCTAAAGTCCTTTATCACTTCTGTCGGTTACAAACACATGTTCACATAAAGCTCACATACACAGGACAGAGGAAAAAGAAGAATGAGACAGGAGAGAAAGGAAAGGAAATAAAGGCAGAAGGAAAATGCAGCTCTAACTTCCCAAAAGTGCTGCCTTTTAAAGCCAATACACCAGTACTTATACACACTTACCTTAATGGATATTTTACTTGTATAATTTTGAACAATTACAAAGTGTCAAACAGTGGTTTTAATGAAAAGCTAATTACAAATGATATTAGTGAAAAGTCACAGGAGGAATCTATAAGTCTGAGCTCTTTGACCTGTCTGTCCCTCCTCTCGACTGAGTGTCCCAATCTGAAGACTCTGTATGCTCCAGTGATGGCTTGAAGGTGGTGAAGAGGGCACACCATAGGATTTGACTTTCCCAGAGCACAGTGGTCAAAATAAGAGTCATTTGTTCCCAGCTGCTCTGGCTCAAAATAATCACACATGAACTATATTATTTGCAATACTGTTTGGCCAATAGCTTAAGCGTATTTCTGGCTACTCTTATATCTTAAATTAACCCATTTCTATTCATCTGTGTATCGCTACATGGCTGTGGCTGACCAGCAAGGTTCCAGCACATCTGTTTCTGGTGCATCTGTCTCCTGCGGCAACTACATGATTCATCCATGACTCCAATTACTCTCTCTATATATATCAGACAAACACCACATATACAGATGGGCAGACTGATATCTAAACAAAAGCAAGTGAGGACATCTGTTAAGCCACTGGCCAAAAGCAGCTTCTTTATTAACCAATGGCAATAAAACATATTCACAGAATACATCACTTCCAACATCAGTAAGCCTTGACAATGAAAGACCCATGATTGAAAGTGCAATATCAGTTCCCAAAGGACATGTTGATATCATATGTCCACTATCTATGAAGTTAAACATGCTTGGAAATGGGGTGTTTGTAGATTAAATTAAGATGAAGTCATTATGTTAGAATTTAATCTAACAGTGAACATGCTAGAAGAGAGTGGACAGTATAAACACACACACTCTCTCTCTCTCTCTCTCTCTCTCTCTCTCTCTCTCTCTCCTAAAACACTGAGGATAGAGACAGTGGTTAGCATGTTGTACCTAAAAGCCCAGAAACACACAAAACATTTAGCAATCTCAGAAGTTAAAAGAAAGGCACAGAATAAAGTCTTCCCAAGAGACATCTGGCACAGAATAATCCTACTGACTATTCTCTTTGACTTCTAACCTTCAGAAAAGAAAGCGTGCATTAGGATCTGGTGAGATAGTTCACTTAAAGCACTGTGTCCATGCCAAGTTTGATCCCCAGGACCCATAGGAGAGAATTGATTCCTGGAAAGTGTCCTGTTACTTCCATATGCACACTGAGTCATGCAAGCCCCCCACATCAACCACAAATAAATAGATAAAACGTAATAAAAACACTTTAAATTCTCTTATTTAAAGTTATCTGACATCATGGCCCTTTATGACTTCTGTAAACCTAACATAATCAGTTTGTTAGTCGATTTTTCATTACCAGAATTAAATAACTAAGGCAAGCTAACTTTACAAAAACTAGGTTGGTTTAGCTAAGAGTTCTGGAGATTCAAGGCATGGTATTAGTCTTGGGACCATCTTGCCTCTATTACATTAAGATGGGAGTATGTTTCTGAGGGAAATAGCACATATCGAAACAGAAAGGCAGAGTGTTACTGGGGTACCTCAACCTCCTGTGAATGTGGTACTACTAGTTAGCCTAAAGACCTCCTGCTTCTTAACATCGCAGCATGTGAGCCTCTGGGGGACAGACAAACACACATATACAGATGGGCAGACTGATATCTAAACAAAAGCAAGTGAGGACATTGATCCAGGCAGTAAGGTGCCATGAGTACAGAGCTTCTGGACCTGGGTCTGGTTTTGTTTTGCGGTTCCACAATCATGCTGACCTATTAGCATTCCTTTCCTCTTGCTTTCTGTCTGATGCCAATGCTTCAGATCTATTGATCACCCAACTTTTGAGGCCATCCTGCCTCCTTCTAATCTTCTCGACTGGCTTTGTATGTTTATTGATCCCCAGTGCTGGATATTTATGGTTCAAAGCCCAACTTCCCCAGATGTATGTCATGTGGTTATGATTGAACTAATGAATGCTTTCATTTCTCATAACTACAAAATTATACACCATTGTCCTTTTTAATATCATGTGAGGTTATCTATGTTAAAAAAAAAAACACCTGTTCCAGGCTGCTTAAATGACTTTCCCAAGGTTAAACAGGATTGAGAAAACATACCTGAGATTTCCAAATAAATCTTTTTTTTTTCTGTCTTGATCACAGCTCATGCATCATTTTAAAATTCAGGACATTTGCATTGTTCTCTGGAATCCAGTACATGGAGGTATATTTGTTCCAGTGTGAATTCAAGCTCTCCTTCATTGCTGATTCTCACTTTCAATCGTCAGTCCCCACATTCTAAGAGAAGGAAATTAAAAAGGCAAAATAAAAGTCATAGAACCAATGGAAAGAGATAACTAACACCTTGATTACCCTGTTTGAAATGCTATGCTTCTTCAGGGTGTGGGGAGGAGATTTGGAGGGAAGGAGTCAAAAAATTAGCCAACATTAAATCATCAGCATGAAAGCAGCCACACTGAACAGATTACAGCATTCAAAGGGAGGGTCTACATAGGATGGAGGAAAATGCTATAAAATTAAAATCAATAAGAATAAGTTTGACGTTCACGTGTTGGTTTAAATTAGTGTGGGCATGAAGAAAATGGCACATCCCCATGCAGAATAGGAGGTGGGAGGGAGAAAGGATGGGACTTGAGTCGATTTCTTCTTCATGTCTGGAAGCAGTATGGAGCAGATTCCGAAGCCTTTGTGTGTGAACTCATACTTGTTCTACATCAGGAGCAAGCTTAGTAAGCCTTCTTTATACCTCACCCTCCCAAGATTTTGTTTTGCATTTGTTTGTTTGTTTAAGTCTGTCTTATTTGTTGCTGGTGCTAAGAATTAGTCCCACCTTGAATCATATACCAAGGTGCTGAATGAAAAGGCAAAGAAAGAGAGGCAGCAGCCTTGCATTTGCACATGTCTCCATGAAGCGCAGGGATGCTGAGTGTCTCTGGCTTTTTCAAGTCTCCATCTGTCTCTACAGCGAAGAGAAGAACGCTACCACAGTCCCAGAGAAAGAACCTCATGCGGTTAGACTGCAGTGGTGTCTGGTGACTGCACAGTGTGTCTCTCTACAGGAATCCCAGTTTCAAAGGTAGATGAGTATAGAAAAGGTTCCTCAAGGGGCACTGTAAGATCAATATGTCAAAGGACTCTCTGAACTCCTGTTTACTGTAGTAATGTTCACAAGAGCCAATATACAGAATCAGCCTCATCAAGGGATGAACAAAGAAAGCAAGGTCTGTGTAGAGCGCACTGTCCTTCAGCTGTAGACAGCATGAAAACCCTGTTGATTGCTATAGCATCCATAAGCATCTGGCACAGAAAGACGCACACCACAGGATCTCACATGTGCGGAATGCAAAAATGGAGAGTTCATAGAATTAGAGGGTAGAATGGCTGGGGTGGCTCCTGGGGTGAGGCAAGGCAGCGTGTTGGTCAAAAGATAAGTAATTACAATTAGATTGGAGGGCTGTGTGTAAGGGAGCAGTCACACAGAGTAGCAACTGGCCTTCCGGATGATGTGTATTATTTCTGAAATTGTAGAGATTGATATTACATGGTCTCTCAGCATGAACACCTCATAAGCTGATCCATTTGTTCGTTAGCTAGATTTAACCATCCTGCAATGTATACATACTTCAGAGGCTCAAATGAACCGTGCACACAATTTTATCAACCCCAAAATAGTTTTAAAATATAATATGGCCAATTCATTCACGTGGGGCGAGGCAGAAAGTGAACTCATGCACACACTGGTGACCATATCCTAGAGTCTGCTAAGACATCTGCCACTGCCATCAAAGGACCAGTGAAAAGTGCCCCATCAACTCTTGTATGTTCACTGCTGCCCTGAGAAGTCCCACTTGACCACCTCTAGATTTCCAAGAAGTCCAGTTCAGTCCTATCAAAGAGAAACTTTAAAACCTTCATGTGTGGTCTTATTCAGAGATCACTGTGACATTGCCTCCCTGCTCCTCCAAACCTTACAGTGAAGCACACTCTTTATCTCATGTCATTTAGCAATTTCCACCCTTGAGGATAACACCAGCAAGATCAGGCTCAGAGAATTCTCCTGAGACTCTTCATCTGTCCTCCCTTCCCCCACTAGATGATAAACTCATGAGGCAGACATGACTGGATCATTGCTGTGAACCTTTGACAGAACAGGGACCAGCAAGGGTGTTCAGTAAGAGTCTGTGCACACAAGCGGGAACATTCTGTTTGGGAGCTCTGTCCTCTTGAAGAGATGAACAGACAGAGGCCCAGAAAGTCTGACTCCAAAAGAAAAGATTGTTCCTGGTATTAGTTGCCGTTAGGCTGGAAGAACTCATGTCCTGACTCAAGAGAAAGATTAAGCTTCTGATGTAAAATAAATAAGGGTAAAGAGACCACACTGCCCAGAGAGATGTGAAAAGTTAGAGCCAAAGCAACCTTGAGGTTGGAGCCTCACGGGAATTTGCTGAAATCATGGTAAATTCTTCAGAATTTACTTTGCTCTTCTTTGACCTTAAGGGTCATAGGACCACAGCTGAGAGACCACAGGGTAACATGGCTCATGCATAGGAAGAGCACAGTGAGTGATATAGCTCTCTTGAGCTAACAGGGAAAGAGGTGTCTCTCAAAGAATGTTCACATTCAGGGACACAGAGGCATCTGCTCAGCACTATGACTGCCATATATCCTCAGGCCACTTCCTAGGCTGAGGTTGTTCAGGTTCCCCATTCTTGGGAAGGACCTTAGGGTCCTTCACGCCTCCTTTTGAACCACCATCTGTTCTCGACATAGGAACACATTTTTAAGCCATCTCAGGATCCTTAAACACAGACTCAGGGACAGCCAAGTCTGTCAGTGGGAAGATGAAAGTCAAACCAGAAAACAGCCCACATATGTTAAATCATATGGATAGTGACTGGGTCCCCATTCATACTGCACCCGGAAACATCAGCCCACCCCATGCCATCAAGGAGACATCACCCAACAATAAAAACAAAATGAAGAGACCAGAAGATCCATCAGAGGGGTGAGTGTGTTACTGACCCGCGGAAACAGAGCACAGACATTCCTCAAGTCCCTAAACTTCCTGCTCATTCTGCAGGGGTTCCTAACCCCAGCTACTGCCCCTCTCTTCCTACCCCATCCCAGCTTGCGTTCAGGCTCCCCCTCCCTTCTATTCTTCAGGCCCATAGATCCCCCAGCTCAGCCTGTTTGGGTGCTGGGACTGGGTGGTGAGTGCAACTGGGCGGGAGTTCCTTTGTTTCAATAGCCTGCCA
>LOEQ01003187.1:240739-256552 GCA_001685075.1 Bramus lutescens | reverse complement strand
GCAGGGAACCCTGACTGCTCTTTGGACTGGAAAGGGAGTGGGAGGGGGAGTGGGAGGGGGAGGAAAATGTTAGGAGGGGAGGAGGTGGAAATTTTTTAATAATAATAATGATAATGAAAAAAAACAAAATGAAGAAAAAGGAGAGAGGGGGAGGGAGAGAGAGACAAAGAGAGAGAAATCATAAACTCACAGCTTAGTAGACCTCTGATCTTAGGAGGGTCTAGAGAAAAGAGCCTTTTAGAAGCCTCCAGTGAGGTACAGTAGGAGACAGAGCCCACAGAGGGACCGCACAAGGAAACTGGGCCTTCTTAGAACTAACTGTCCTTCCCATCCAGGATAGGTAGCAACTGTGAGAGAAATCATGAGTTAAATGTAAACTGGCTGGTAGTTTCAGAAAGAGACAGAGACAGAAACAGAGAAAGAGATAGACACAGAGAGAGGTGCCCAGAATTCGACACTGGAATCAGATCCTAACCTTGATTTCAATGCTAACTCTGCTGTTTTTTTGTCTTTGCCATACTGAGAGAAATCTTTAACCCCTTGAGCTGGGTATGAAATGGAATTAGTATAGCTATCTCCCAGAAAAAGCGTTGGATCCCTAAGCCAGTTCTGGGGGTGGTTTAGGCAAACATAATAGTTAATAATATTAAAAACAGCAATAAAAATAAGCATCAAAGTGAGGAAAGTCCATTGTTTAGAAATTATTTGGTTTTTTTTTTTAAAGGAAGCTGGACAGATGGATGCGGGGTCTGGATTTTGGGAGCTGGTGTGAAAGCTAGAGAAGCAACAGGCAGTGTTTGAGGAGTCAGCTGGCCCAGGTTCCAGTGCAGGACTCAGCCTTCTATTTTCCTGCCCTTGTATGAATGACTTAAGTTCTCAGAGACCCGGTTCCTCTGTAAATGAAATTGTGGCTGTATTGTGCTAGGATGCTAAACATATAGAAATAAAGTCCTTGTAGCCATTATATGAGGCTTAGTCATGTCTCATCGTGTGTGTGTGTGTGTGTGTCTGTGTGTGTGTGTGTGTGTGTCTGTGTGTCTGTGTGTCTGTGTGTGTATACACATGTATGTATGCAGGGAGGCCAGAGGAGGATGTCAGGTGTTCTATTCTATCATTGTCTGCTTTATTCCCTTGAGTTGGGGCCTCAATGAACCTGGAGCTTGCTGTTTATTGGCTAGACTAGTTGGTTGGAGAACCCTAAAGGATTCTCCTGTCTCCTCAGAACCCCTAAAGTATCTCTTCTCTCTCCAATACAGAAATTACAGTCACTCATGGTCACACTAGCCTTTTCCATGAGTGCTGGGGATCTGAACCAAAATTCCTATGTCTGGGCCACAAGACCCCTTACCCAAAAGCTACCTACCCAGCCCCTTGTTAAACACATTAATGATCTATTCCAACTCTAAAATGAACACCAATGGACTTTGCAGAGATGAATGCATTCTTCACATTCTCTTGAGGGTCTCTGTCTACAGATGTGGGAGCTGGTGTTGTCACATACTTTATTTCTCTATTATAGTGACAAAGTAAATGTTTTCCTTGGGAGACAGCTTTCTGAGCATGGAGATGAATTTATAAAATACTAACGTGTCACTTAAGGATAGCCTAATCTTGGTTTGGTAGCTTTTATTAAAAGTGTCTGTTGGCCAAGTACCAAGTGCAGTGCTGGCTATTACTGATGCAGTTTCTTGGCTACAACACCCAATGGCTCATATCTGAAGGTGTACCCTCTTATAGAAGAGATCACTTGACCTCCAAATACCAGAGAATCCTTGTCTGAACCTGATGCCTTTCATCCACTAAAAACCTCAGCTTTGATCTGAGCATGATTTTAATTACGGAGAAAAGGTTATTTCTTTAATGAGTTCCAGGTTGGCATCTGATTTCTCCCTTTGTAGGAGAGTGGGTCAAGTGTGACAAGTGCCACCTCTCATCTCCTCGGCAGGCTTCTGCTCATTCCCAGCCATGCTGCAAGTTCCTTGGCCATTTCCCCAACCCAGAAGGAGTCTTTTAAATCTGGAGGAGAGACTATTGCAATCCCCTGGCCCATTTCTTGGTCCTCATCACACACTTGGTACACAGTTTGGGAGGGAAACAACCCAGCTTTGTAAATCTGACAAGAGAATAAGCTGCTCTATTTTTTAGGATGGATGATTCTATGTTCAAATAAATCTGATTCATGGGGAGTTTGGATGCTCCTTTTGAGAGTCCTTTCTGAAGCCTTGTACTTTGATATTTTATTTATTTCTGTATCTCTGTGCTTAGGTGAGTTCTCGTAGTCACAGGAGTCTGGATAACGCACAAAGAACCCAGGATATAATCAAAGATGTGAGGGACTGACAGAGGACAGAGTGAGGTCTAGGCCTTTAGCTCACTAAAGTCCTAGGTGTGCAGAAGGAAATTGAAGTTTTTTATTCAGAAGATCAGCCTCTGCCTGACTCAGTGTGGAACTGGGGGCATGTGGTGGGACCCTAACTGCTTCTGCTTCCCTCTCAGTCAGCAACCTTGGGCGAGTCTCTTGGCCCTCCTGAATCAAAGGAACTGTCTGTTGGAGTATAAAGCAAGCCTTTCTAATCTCAGCCCCCTTCACCCCCAACACACAGCTTTCCATTCTGCACCTGGCATTTGGGCTCTAGCCCCCTCCTTGGTGACGTTGTGTACACAAGCGAATGCACTTTGGCAAGCCCGAGTGTTTTTCAGCTGAAATGGTGGTGGTTCAATTAGCTGAGCAGTTTGCATAGAAGACTCATTCAACACACTGCAAAGCAAACATTGGCAAAAAAAAAAAAAGGAAAGTTCCTCACTCACCACTCACTTCAGGGGTATTTTAAACACACAGAGAAAAAAGAAGCTACAGGGTGGTTTCTTGGTCCAACCAAGGCAGGAAAAGTTTCAGATCTATAGATTCTTGGAGAAGGGAGTACAAACCTTTCAGTTTCTTGCCTACTAAGAATCTAACTGCCTCTAATAACTGTTCTTTTCCCACTTGACATTTATCTTATTCTTCATTTAGATTTCAAGTTGACTCTGGATTTTCTCCCTTCTGTGGAGCCATGTTTCCACAGAAAATGGAAGTCTGTTCTGTCTTAGGTCAGCAAAGGGAACAGTAGTTGCCCAAAAGGAAAGCAGGAAACCAGAACTCATGGTTGAGCCAGGGACTGTACACAGACTTGGTTCTTACAGGATGGCTGTGAAGGAACAGATTCTAGGATTCACTGGCCATCTATCTCTGAGCCTCAGCTTGTCAGTAAGAAAGAAGAACGATGTTATATACAGACCTGAGGTGTGCTCTGGTGAGAGTAGAACCTTTCTGGGTTGGATTTCCCCTCCGATACCCAGATTATAGACATCAAGGGACCAAAGGACAAAGCTAAAGCCAGATAATTACCAAGTGCCCTCTGGGGTCAGGCTCTTTGTGAACAGTTTATCTTATTTCTCAGGGGTGGTCTATTGACCTTTCTAAGATCTGACATGCTGACATGCTTATTTAATTAAATGGTTATGACACTTCCATGCATGCACATGCTGTACTTTGGTCAGATCCACTCTTTTGATCGTTCTTTCTAGTCTTCCTTCTCCTCCCCCTCCTCCCCTCCTCCCCCTCTCTCTTTCCTATCCACAGCCCAGGAGTCCCCCTTCCACTTCAATGTTATTTTCTTTCCCCCTAGATTTCACACATGAGGGAAAACATACGACACTTGTCTTTGTGAGCTTTACTTTACTTAGTATGGTGATCTTCAGTTCCATCAACTTTCTTGCAATTTAACATAACCGCATTCCACTTTGTGGCTGAATAACACTCCATTGTGTGCATGCACCGCAATGTCTTTGCTCATTTGTCTGTTTATGAGCACCAAGGATGATTTCATTACTTAACTATTGTAAAAGGTCTAGAGATAAACACAGGTATGGAGTCACATCAGTAGGAAGCTGGCATTTCTCCTTTCTTGAAATAACAATTAGTCCAAGTGTCTTTCGGGTTCTGAAACCCATTCTTTGCAGATCGCCCTGGAGTGAGGCAGACTAGATGCCACAGGCTGACTCCTGGATTCTTGCAAGTGTCTGACCTTGTGTTTATTTGAACCTGAGGCATTATCTCTGGAGAGCTTCTATCCTATGTGCCCACCTGCTTGGCCTGCATGGCTGTCCTGGGACCTGTTGCCTTGGTTTTCTGAAGCTGCCCAAACAAATCTCCACACATTGCATGACTTAAAAGAGAAAAGTATTTTTTCCAAGGTGAATGTCACCTGGTCTGACCCTCTGCAAATACTCAAGGGAAAATCTCATTTCTCCCAGCTTCTGTTGCCCTTAGGTGCTCAGGTCTATGTCAAGCTATTCCTCTAGTTTCACCCGACCTTCTCTTTATCTCCGTGTCTCTTAATTTCTCACTCTAGTAAGAACACTTCTTACTAGAGTCAGGCCTCATCTGGACAATCCAGTGACCTCATCTCAAGGGCCTCTAGTGCAGTCACAGGCAATTCTCTCACAGTCACCTCTGCAGGTCCTGGAACTGAACCTGTGCAGATACTGGAGAGGGGACACTTTAAAGCTCAATGCCATTCCCTCCTTCCTTTCAGGCTCCTTTTGTGGATCTTCTGTTTTGTCACACACACACACACAAAAAAAATCATCGTCTACCATGTTAAGTGAGACCAGAACTGGAGAAAAAAAGTTGAGATGAGAATAATCGTATATTAAAATTTTATTCCTATACAATGGTATTCTGATCATATCCACCCCTCATTTCCCCTTTCCACACCCAGAAGACCACCCCACATATATCTCCCCCCCAAATTTATCTTCCTTTAAAAAAATATTCCAATCATAGCATGCCAGTATTGCATGGCTGGGGCAATCACTGGAGCGTGAGCAATCTAGTAGCGCCCCAAAACCCAAAACCTACTGGTCCTGAAACTGCTTGCTCTCAAAGACCAACAACAACTCCTCAGCTAGGAGTGGGACTTCAGTAGTTTGGGGGCAGGCTTTGCCTGTACATGTTGGGATTTTAAGGGCTTAGGTGGGCCTTATATAAGTGACCACTTGTGAGTTCACAAGTACAGCAGCCCTGTTATGTTTAGAAAACATCATTCAACAGCACTCTCCACTGTTACCTAGTTCTTACATTCTTTCCACCTCTTCTTCCAAGATGTTCCAACAGCCTTGGTGGAATCAGGGGCATTGATGAAGATGAAAGGCGTTTGTATTGTGACAGTACAAGATACCCCTAGATACTTACAGTTGTTCTTTGTAATTATAACATTCCTTTATATGGGAAGTAAAAAAAATCTATCTAAAATACTGTAACTGATTAATATTCAGTAAAGCTAGGAACAGGAGCTTGTCAAGAGCCTTGGGTCTCATACTGTGGCTCAGAAAGAGATGTTGGAGCACATAGATGGAGAAGGAGAATTATCTCTTGTTACAGTTAGATTGTGAAGTGTCCTGCCATTGCATGTGTGAATATTTGCTCCCCAGATAGCAGCACTATCCTGGGAAGTCCTGGAAAAATTTGGGAGGTAGACTGGAGCTGAGTTGCAGAAAGTAAATCACTATGGCAGTGCTTTAGAATGGTGGATGTGGGCCTGCTCTTCTTCCTGGCTTGCTGCCTTGTGTCCTCCATGAAGTGAAAACCTCTTCTGCTCCTGCCACCATGATGTCTTTCCTATGCCATGAGTCTAAACACCCATCAGCTGAATTCACTGAACCTGTACATCAGAATAGCTTTTCCTCCTTCAAGCTGTCCTGAGTATTTTGGTGACAGTGGTGAGAAAGCTCACACCCTGTTTTAGTTATGGCTTTTATTGCCGTGAAGAGATACCATGAACATGGGAACTTTTATAAAGAAAACATTTAATAGATGGAGTTCACTTACTGTTTCAGAGGGTCAGTCAATCACTATCATGGTGGGGACGATGGCAGCATACAGGCAGAAGTGGTGCTGGAGCTAAGAGTCCTGCATCTTGCAGGCAGTAGAAAATCAACTGATACGCTGGGTAGTGTCCTGAGAATATGAAACTTCAAAGCCCAATCCCACAATGACACACTTCCTCCATCAAGACCACACCCAATACAACAAAACCATACCTCCTAATGGTGCCACTCCCTAAAAGATTATGGGATTATGGAGGCCAATAGCATTCAAACTACCAAACCTCAAGCTGTTATGAAAATAAGGTCTGAGATTTCCATACATCTTTCAGCTCAGGAGCACTGGGCTGGAAAATGAGAAGAACCACGTTAGAATCTTATTCCCAAACTTTCATTTTTGTGCTTGAAAAATGTGGGGACTAATTCCTGTCCTGCCACTCCTAAAGCCTTAGCACTTTTGCTGGTGAGTGCGTCTTAAGTCATTTGTCCTGCTAAAAACAAGCTGTGGACAGAGGGGAGGAAGTTAGGGGTCACACACGTGTGTTTGTAAAGGGCCTGGGTTGCTTTGTGCAGTGTCCATCCAGACACTTCAGCCTCCCTTGTGCTACATTTCATAAGCATCCTCATCAGGACCCAGTGGAGAAAGAGGGATGGGGAACCTGACTTGCCACACTTAGGACCAGGTCAGGAGCCAACAGCACTGTGCCCTAGCATCAGGTTCTTTTCCCACTTGTTTCCCAGTACAGTGTGTGTCTGCCCGTGGTGAGATGCAATTGCAGTGTCCTGGAGAGTGAACAACTCTATGTTCTCATCACAGGTTAATAGAACTGACCCAGGGAGACCGCCTAATTAATCTTTTAAGGAGATGTGTGCATTTAAGGGGCCTTCAAGAAAGGAGCTATACTTTTTCAAAGGACCCTGGACTGAAAGCAGGTTAGATCTGGGTAGCGGGTGCATTTCAGAATGAAGACATACCACCAATATTTAATTCATCAAAAATTAGAGTTCAGCAAATTTGTATTCTATTCGAGTCCATCAGTGCTGGCCTCACAAAGGTCTTTCTATCTCCTCCAAATCCACTCATTTTTAATGTACAATACTCGTCATATCATTACTGAAGACATTCAGCTTACAACTATGATGCAGACCAATATTTTCAAGTCAGAATGTCCCATCCTCGATGTACACCCAGACTGAAACAATCCCTTCTGAGTGACTTCTTGCATTAAACACTTTGTCAATTCTGCTCTGCACACTACAGTGCAGGGGAAATGACCTTCCAGCAGTTACATCTGACCACAATATTCTCTTGACTTATTGTGGGATGTCATCATGGCATAGAAAGTGAACTCAGAACTCAGCATGGTTGGAAGAGCCTTCTTCGTCTGTTCTTCCGTTCCTGGACCATATCGCCTCTTATCTTCCTTCTGCTGCCTTCAATGTTTGGAAAGGGCCTATCCATCTCTGTATGCCTCTGGCATGTTGTATTGATATAAAGCACCTAAGGTGGGCACTGTAAAAGAAAATTGGGCTCATTTTTAACTCATCGGTTTGAAACTTAAGTAAGTGAATTATGTCAGTGTATTAGCTGTGTTTCTTTGTTATGATAACATACCTGACAAAAGCAACTTAAGATAGGAACAGTTTGCTTGGACCCACGATCTGAGGGTCAAGTCCAGCATAGTAAGAAAGGCACAGCAAATGGAGTCTGAGGAGGCTGATCAAGCTGCACTTGCCATCAGGAAGCAGACAGAGATGAACGTTGGTGCTCAGCTTGATTGCTCCATGTTTTGCAGTCCAGAATCTTAGTCCATAAGGTGGTACTATCCACGATCAGAGGTAAACCTTTTTTGAAACTCCCTGAATGACATATCCAGAGCTGTGTTACCTAAGTGATTCTAACTCTTGTCAATTTAGCAACAAAGAGTCCGCCATCTCACATAGTGATAACAGAAACAAGAACACGGAAGTGGGTATAGAAGAGGCCAAACATACTTTATAACAGCCTGCTGCTTTAATAGCAGCCAACCCTGTCCTTGAAAGCCTAACTGACTCCCTCCAGATAAGAATTAATTGCTCCCAAGGGTCAGGTCCCAGGAACCTAGTTGCCTCCCAGTGAACCCTACTTCTTGGTCACGATTATTTTTTCCTTTGTCAGTAATCAAACCCAAGGCCTCACACATGCTCCACAAGGACGGGCTCACTGAGCCATAGTCTCAATCCCAAACCTCACCTCTTGAAAGTTCCACCACCTTTCAATATTGTTACACATGAAACCAAGCTTCCAGAGCATGAATTTGGGGGAAGAGAAAAGTGCTTCCAAAGCATGACCAGGTGAGTCTGTGCTCCTGCATCAGAGACAGGGAGCTGCTGTATAAAGTATAAGCTAACTGGCCTCTCGGCCATGCAAGCTGAATACAAACGTTTAATGACAGACCCCTGACACTTCCCTCTCACTGGGGGCTTCAAATGATTCTGAGGTCTCTAATGTCTGAGGGTTTGTGTTTAAAGAATTCAAAGCGTTCGGTTCGAGTCCAAGCAATGGATTCTGTTTTATAGTCTGTCAATCTACACTCCTCTCTGCCAAGATTCCCTTCTTCCCTTTCTTTCTGTGAAATTGTCTCTGAAATCCACTTACGTGTCAGCTCCTTGAAGGAAGATTTTTCACTCGCTTCCACTCAGTTCCACTCTGTGCTCACGGAGGTCTGTGCTTCCTCACCAACTTCCCTGACACACACAACCTTTTGCCTCCATTTAGTCTAGTATATTCATTCACTTTTATCTCTGTACCCATAATTTATGACAAAGGAAAAAACCTAACTTGTTTCAATATGTTAGAGTGTGATGCTTTTATCTTTATCCTGGATTGTCCCTGTTTCTTCAAAGTAGAATGTGGATAAAATAAACGTGGGGCAGAAACATATGGATTTGAAATTCAAATTCACCACCGCCAAAATTTTGTGGTCTGGGTTTTTGCAAGGCAAAGCCCGGCTTCCTTGTAACAACTTCAACACATTTAGTGTTTATTACACTAGTGGTTATAATCCTGTACCTCATTATGGTTTGGATAGGAATCCCAAAAGTCTGATGAGTTTTGTCCCTTCATAGTGGTACTATGGAGAGACCAAATAGCATGGGGACTAATTTTACCAGTTTAGCCCACTGTTGGGTTACTAACTTGTCTGCAATATTGGGAAGTAGTAAATTTTGGAGTAGCTAGGAGGAAGTGGGTGATAGGAGGCCTATACCGTATCCTTCTTCATAGGTTTTCTGCTTCCTGGCTGCTGTGAGGTAAATGGTTCTGCTCTACCACCACCTGCTGCCCTGACATGCTGCCTCCTCATAGCCCAACCACAACAGAGCTAACACAAGCTGAAACCCTTGAGAGCATGAGTCAAAGTTTTCATAGCCTACGAGAAGCAGGTCACAACAACAGAAAGCTGAGAAGCCCACCCCAACCATGTACCCTTATACCCTGCTGCTTAAAAGATCTTCAGCTTCTCCCTGGGGGTCCAGACGGAACAAATGACAGGCTTTGGCCAGCGGAACATGTAAGACAGTGATGCCAGTAAGGTCTTCATAAAGACATGCCTGGTCTACTGTGCCTTTGAACATCTTCTACCACCATGCTAGGCTTGGAAGATGAGAATGCAGGGAACAGATTTACTCCAGCCAGAGCTTCCTGGATCAGACAAATAACCAGTCAAGCCCAAACAGTGAAGACTAAGTAGACTTTCTAGGAGTATGTTTAACTCAGGATCAATGTTCTTAGAGAGCTCAGTAAATAATAGATAATACTGTAATTATTGACACAGCTCCATGTTAATTCCCATCAAGGCATTCTTTGAGTTGCTTCATGACACCTTTTTATTTTGGGTTCTACTCCATATTCTAGGCCCAACAGATAATTTCTAACCTGCAGCCTATGAGACACATGCATCCATATGCAACCAAGGACAGCTATAGATGCAGTCCAACACAAAATCACAAATTTACTTAAAAGTCTGTGAGGTCTTTGTGACAGTTTTTGAGGTACTGTCTCATATACCCCCAAACAACCTCCAATTTTCAATATAACTGGTATGATCTTGTGCTTTCTGACCATCATGCTTACACCTCTCAAGTGCTGGGATTCTAGACATACACCACCACACCTAGATTGAATTGTAGTTCTAGAGATTGAATTCAAGATCTCGTGCACTCTAGGGCAAAACTCTACCAACTGAGCAACAGCCTCAGTCCAGCAATTGCTCGATTCTCCAGCTTGAACTCTGTAGATGACAGCTGTCATGTCACACTCTCAACAGGTGGCACATGCCTGTTACACCTGTGGTGGCTGATGATCTATGTCCATGAGACAAGAAGACTACTTTCGTGTTCTTCATGTAGAGCTATGTAGGTTGTCTATAACTTCTCATGAAGGAGCTTTATTTAACTCATAACCAGTGTTACATTCTAATATACTATAAATGTAGAAATAAACGAGGCAGAATGTCTGTCCTCCTGAATCAATTATGTTTTGATATTCTAGTGATCTTACTTATTCATTTCTAATTTATTTATCTAATAAATATTGTTGAGCACCTATGAACATTGTCACTGCAGTGGTATCTAAAGATAGCAAAGAGGTATCTTTAGCAGAGAACTTAAAGATGAGAGAATTCAATAATTAAATAAATTAAAAATTTTTATATAAAACTTCCAGATTTTAAAATGTGGGCACAAAACTGGAAAAAAGAAATGTGTGTGTGTGTGTGTGTGTGTGATTGAGCTTTGTGAGTCAGACAGAAAAATCAAGGACCAACTTTTGAAATGTTGCTTTATAGCTTGAATTAAAATTATCTGTGTGGATTTTGTCTGTTTTTAGATTATAAATTCATTTTAGGTGAGATTGGTGTCTTTGGGTGTGCTATGCTTTCAAGTAAGGAAATGTTTATGAATCTTTATGAAATGACCAGTGAGAGACATGCTCTGCATTCAAAGAATTGCAGAATAATCACAAAGACAAAAGACATAGTCGTTACACATTGAGAACAGGCAAAACAGAGCTACTGTCAATGACTAAACCCCAGTGTATCCTGGTCTCAGTACTGTGTCTGTAGCTAAACCACTTCATTTAATTATCATCAAAGAGCTGTAGGCTGGGTGACACCTGCCTGAGCATCTTGGGGTGCTCTGTCTACTCATCAGCTGCCAGGGGACTTTAAATTGAAAACTGCTTAGACTCTCAATCTCCATAGAGAACCTCCCACCTTCTGCTCACCCATCAATTTCCATAGATGGATCAGAGATACAATTTCCTATCCATGACTCCTATTGAGCACAGTCTCCCTGGGTTTCTTGTCTTGGTTAATTTATCCCAATATAGCTTGAATATCAAAACAGATCCCTTCTTTTTGTCTCTAAAGCAACAACAAAACCAAAGCTTTTAGAGATTTGGATTAACAATTAGGGACTTCAGTGAATAACCCACAAAATGAAGTACCCAAAAGAACATCTGGATATAGTTTTCCTAAAGTCTTTCTATCTGGGTTAATATTGGGGAAATTTCTAACCTCTTTCCTCATTTCTGCCATCTCTCTAGGATCTTCTCTCCCAGAATGCCTCAAGTACCTTGGCCTCTATCTCCTCTCTGCAGCCATGTGCCACTATCCTCAGCAGCCCAAGGAAACTACGGATTTGTCGTCATAGAAAGCACAATGTTAGTAGGATAATCATTCTCTCCTGAGTAATCTACACAGTCAATGCAGTTCTTATCAAAATTCCAATGACACATTACATAGAAAAAGGAAAGCACTTCTAAAATCCTGATGGAACCAAAAAAGACACTGAATAACCAAAGCCAAAATAGACAAGCACATATTCACGCTTGGGCACTTATGCGCATGTGTGCATGCGCACACACACACACACATAAACACACACAGGACAGAAGGGCATTCACTAAGGACTATCTGCCATCGTTTCTAAGAGTTATATGCATGCTTCCAAGGAGACAAGCAATCACTAGTCCTATGCAGCTCTAAACCACAACAGTGACCAGTATGGCAATAGTCAAGGTTTCAACAGTGGCATTTATATCTCACGGTAACCAACAGTTACCTGAATGGAGACCTAAGTCTGTCTCAGTAGGAAGGATTTCATGCCTGGTACTGTAAACTCAGATGACTAACTGTGGTTGGTGAAGTCATGGACCTTAGAGGAGAACCTACTACTGCCATGTTCCTAAGCCAGTAGAATTCCCAACCACATTCTAAATATTTGTCCTTATACCCACAGATAGGTTTATCTCTCCCCTTTCATCAAAGAACTGCTTTGAGTAGCAAATCGGGATCATTCCAGAGATCAACAACTTGTCAAAATGTGGAGAACCGACTTCGGTGTCCAAATCCAAGCTAGGTATCTACAGCACAATCTCCACCTCTAAGGGTGAGGGGACATTGCAGAAGAGGGTGCAGAAGGATTATAAGAGTCAGAAGACCAGGATGTCTGTGGTGAGATGGAGTTTTCTATACATGGCAGCAAAGCTGCATACATGAAATCTCAACAATATGATTGCACAAACAAGGCCTAAACAGTGGCAACACCAGTTGACATGCCCATGTGGATGGGGAAATTTTCACAAGACTGCACCACTAGATGAATAACTGCAGGCAATTAATGGCTGCTGAGAGAGGGGGAATCAGTCTAGTACAGGAACCAGCCCCTGAGAAGTTACCAAGCCTGAGTGCTCAGCCCTAAACATATGCAAACAAGCAACAGTGAATGGACTCAAGCAGGTTTTGTATTTATACATATATAAGAGCACATATATGTATATTCACTACAATAATTAAAGAAAAGAGGTCATGACTTTGAGGAGGGGGACATGAGAGGCATTAGAAAGAAAAGAGAAAGAAATACAAATGATGTAAATACAATATGAAATTCTCAAAACAAATTAAAAGTCAATTTAAAAACATTATCTCCCTTGAATGTGTTTCAGGTTTTATTGTGTTCTTCCATTAAAGTAGAGAAAATAAAGATCCACGAGGTCGGATTATATCCTCTACGCTATTAAATGCTCAGCTGAACTCATGAACTTCAAAGTTTATAGCCCTCCCTCATGCCTCACTGTCCCAATAACATCACAAGGATTAATAAAGAACCACACTGTATTCAGTGCCTGCCTCAGTTCTGGAAAGGTTTCCTGGAAACAAGGAAACCAAGCTCCTGGAGGCATTTACCACTACTGGGTTGGTAGCTGGGGCCCTGGCAGAAGGAAAGGTAGAGAAGTGGGAGAAATGATGGATTATTAAGGGTAGAGAATAAATTAATCTAATAATAAATCAATCTGGATAACAGCACTTACCCTGAGAACAGCGATGGCATTAGCTGCGGAGCTGAAACAGATGTGGGGTGTGGCTGGCTATGGAGGTGATCAGATGCCAGAGCACTGCTGTGATGAAGAATGACATGAGCAATGCTGTGGTCTGCATGTGCCCCCACCCAGTTCCTTCTGTTCCGCTCTCTGGCTCTCTGATGCCTGCCTACGTTGAGGTGAGCTGCTTTATCCTCCCACGTGCTCCATACAATGATGCCTCATCTCAACGTGGGCTAAGAAACAATGGGACCAAGACCATGGCCTTGAGCCTCCTTTTAATTTGCTTCTCTCAGGAAGTTTTCACTGCAACAAAGGCTAACACACTTGCTCGTGCGACTTTGTCCTTCCTTCCTTCGTCCATGATGTGATAGAACAAGAAACTCCCGGCCAGGTGCAAGCCCTCAGTCTGGGACATTCCTGAATCTGGAAGCATGAGCTAAAATTCTATTCACTACAAATAATATCTTGGGTGTTCTGTGACAGCCCCAAAATCAACATCCACACGTAGCAACAGTCGTCTGTTTGTTGGTGTCTTCTGCATGATGTCATAAGTCCATAGTTCTGCTCATTCCTAAACAAAAATGAGAAAAATGTTCTAATTGTTCAGGAACCAAGATGATCACAAAGACAATTCATTGTGGATCCCCTGTCCTGTGCCAAGCAACCTGAGACACATGTCAATCGGAAGGCAACTGTTTACATGCAAACAACACTTGTAAGGGTAGAATCCTTTTTCTCAGTTTCCAAGAAGCTCATGCAGGTGTGCTGCTGCACATGTGGCTGATAAAGCCACCTAGAAATGTGACAGACTTCAAGCTCTGCTGACCTCAATGGCTTGCTGCTGGTCCTTATCCTGATGTCCTTCCTTAATCTCCTCTTAGAGAGAGAGAGAGAGAGAGAGAGAGAGAGAGAGAGAGAGAGAGACTATCTATCTATCTCTCTCTCTCCTTCCCTCCCTCCCTCTCTCTATCGCCCTCCCTCCATCTCCCCCCTCTTCCTCCTCAAGCCAAGTTATACTTTTGTCTATCAGTATCTCAGACACACAGACCCCACCTCTCCTCTTCCACATCCAAAATTTGCACCTAATCATCCCTCTGCCTCACAGCTGTTTCTTCTTATTCAGTTAAAAGAAGAGTTCTTCAGAAAATCCCTTCTCAGTAGTTGAACCTGGGTGAGCTCTCCTCATAACCCCCATTCCCCATGCCTGGCATCTTTTCATCCACAGCTGCTTCTATCTGACTGCTCACCCTTCTTTGATCTTCCGTTACCTGCTGCCTCCCATCCTCACCGACAGTGGGGACACTGACTCACTTCTTAAATTTGAACCACTCATAGATAAGAGTAGGCAAAGCTCACTCAATCCTAATGCTCAGGACCATGGAATTGATTAATTTAGGGACAGACCTTGAGACAGATAATCTTGGATTATTCTGGTGGATCTGAAGCAATCACCTATGTGTAAAAGGAGGAAATGGGAGAAGCTAGTGGCCCAGAAAAGGGAGATAATGTGGCAGCTTGGTCAGAAATAGAAGCAATTTACTCTGAAGATGAATGAAGGGATCCCAACTTGAGGAACATGGTGACCTCTGGGAGCTGGAAAAGCTGAGAAGTAGAGCTCTCAGAGAGCTTCCAAGGGAACACAGTCCTACAGATACACGGATGTAAGGCCAACGAGATTGTGTTCAATTTCTGAGCCCCAGAGCTGAAAAACCTGTGGCCACTAATTACACCAGCACTATAAGATAAGTGTTTGCTCCTGTGTGCATCCTTGTGGCTTCCAGCTATGCTTCCATGAAGGGGAGCAGCCTTCCCAAGCAGGGAATGGGAATCTTTTCTTCTCACCTTAAAACTATAAATTCATGCCACAAAGTAGCCTCAAAAGAGATATTTTTGCTTTCTACTTTTAATTAAATAAATGATGTCTACAAAACTGACTCTTAGAGACTGCTGTTTTGCTTGCTAAACTTTTAAAGCATATTTCTGAGCATTTTGGGGGAAATGTCGCACATTAGAAAGAAGCGTCCCCATAACATCAGTGGACAGCATGCTGAATCTCAAAAGCTGCACTCAGTTCAAAAGAGGCATGAGTGCTTCTAGAGAAGCCCTCAGCATGGCTTCTCTGCACTGCTCACACCCCAGGGTTGCTACTCCAACAAACCCCACCATAGTGGGCTTCTTTCTGGATAATGTGTTCCCATGTGGACCAAATGTTCAAAGATAAACATAAAGACTGGGCCAGGGGGAGGCCTCATAGGTCCCACCCTGATGTTGGACAATGGTTTATATTCTGTTAATTATATTTTAAATAAACACTGATTGGCCAGTAGCCAGGCAGGAAGTAGAGGTGGGAAAACCAGGCAGGAAGTAGAGGTGGGCTGGCGAGAACAGGAGAATGCTGGGAAGAGGTAAGCTTGCTTGGGAGTCCTGGCTCAGCCACAGAAGAAGCAAGAGGTGACTGCCTCACTGAAAAAGGTACTGAGCCACGTGGCTAGCATAGACAAGAATGATGGGCTAATATAATTTATAAGAGTTAATAAGAAGCCTGAGCTAATGGGCCAATCAATTTATAACTAATGTAGACC